>JAHZSR010000092.1:0-119612 GCA_025782845.1 Boletus coccyginus
AAGCGACCTTCTCGTCAACCTGTCAAAACCCCTTGCGGTGGGCTCCAGTTGTAAAACACCAGTCCTCTCTGTACTGCAATAGCAAGAGGGATACTAGAAAATAAGAAAGAAGGGTACGAATAGGTTCATCCCAGGGACCCTAAAGAGGTTGGTGGGGGCGAAGGACCTGACTACACTATCCGGAAAGGAATCCGGAAAGATAGGGGCTAAACCCGGACGAATCCGATCCGGAAAAACGATGAGAAAAAGATCCGGAAAGTGAAGTAGAGATAGAAGGGAGTAGGAATATACGTTCGATGTTGGAATCCAAGAACCCGGAGCAGATTTGATGAGATGGTGATGAGATAAGAGAGATCTGGTCAAGGACGAGGACCAGATATGAGTGGAAAAGTGACGAGGTTCGCAAAGACACGGCTTTGCAGCAAGGAAATGGGTGATCAGTGCACACGGGCGAAAGATGTATTATCCATCGCACTACAGGGGTTTTATAGTCAAGGGAACACTCAAGACTCTTCCTAATAAGGGAAATATCAATCGGTAACCAAGTACGTCAAAGAAAAAGAAAAAGAACATCGTCCCTTCACGGGTAAACAGAAACCATGCGGAATGCTATGAAAGGGTCTAGGCCTATGTCGAAGTGATATGAAAGCTCAATGAAACCAAAAGAAATCAATCCGAATGAAAAACAAAGATCCGGATAGATCTTGCACGTGCGGAGATCCGGAAACGGACAGATAATGTCGGGTTGCATCGGATTGGATCGGGTTGGACTAGGATTGGATCGGGTTGGACTAGGATTGGATCGGGTTGGACTAGGATTGAATTGGAATATGATTAGGAGAGATGTGGAAGTCGGTGGAATGATAGGATACGACCACAAGGAACTTCAGTTCCTTACAGCGGACGAACTTCAAGGACGTCGCCATGCAGGTTCATATCTTCACATCTCTTAATCTAAACCCTGATGCCAACACACTTATTTTGACATCAGATTCTTCGTATCGATCATGCTCAGCTTGCATCTCAATGGATATGGTATAAGATTGAAGACTGTAATGAATATATGAAGGCGACTGCAGTGCAGGACATAGATGAGGATGGTGATGACGAACTGGAGGAACAATTCCATGTGAGAGTTGGATCGCGCCAGAAGCCACAAACATTCGAACATGTTGAGCTTGAGCATGGCACCGATCCCATATTTGACTGTTTTCGAATCAAGCTCAATAATTTCCTCAACTTCTCCATTATCAGTAGGATCCTTCTTGATGGAAAGAAGATCACTTTGAATACTAGGGACGAGGTCAGTCACACTAATCTAAATTGCCCTGCATCTATACTGAATTCAAATAAACATAGCTGGTGGAGTACCACTACATCAAAGTGAACTATAAATCCACAGTTGACTGGTGCCAGCACACAGACTACTTGCGGTGTAGTCCGATGTTTCATGGAGTTCCTCGATATGACGGTGTCATTATCAAGATGAAAAATGGGCACATCTTTGGGCGGCTGATCTTGATCTTCGGGTGTCAAGTTACAACAGGCAATGCCACCCTTGTTTTGGTACAGCCTTATGATGCCCCAGTAGGGGTATGCACTTGTAAAAACAAGCACCTCAACTTGTTTCAAGTGCATACACGACCACATGTGTCATCCGAGTTTTTTTCTGTTGAATCCATTGTCCACGGTGCTGTACTCGTTGAGGACCACACTCAACCAGGCGACTGCCTCATTATTGATACCATTGATACTGACATGTTTCTTCGGATCCAGAAGATGCATCGGAACGCAGGACATGGACCTCTTACAATGCAATGATTATTGTTGTTTGAACATGTTTGAGGGCATGAAGGTAAGCCCATCTCCATTGTAATTGCGCAGGAAAAGGCACTGATTCAGACTATAACGGACAGTAATGCAGAGGCTTATTACCTGGCCATTGTATGTGAAACAGCCCAGTGACCTCTCCTTCCCCTCTCTTCATCTCCTTCACATTCACCACATCCGTACACACCGTTCACCATTTCCATAGTATCCCCGACAATTCCCTTCCAAACCCGATATCCATTTCCCTTCACATTAGTCAGTCCTCCGCTTTAGGACTGGAACCCAACAACCATTCATCCACAGGGACGTGCAGACTCCACGTGCGTTCACGAATAGCATTTCGCAACTTGCCACATCATGGCAAATGACTTTGGTGCCACTCTCCACGGTCCCTAATGGGGTCCCTATCAGTGATGCAGACGCACATGAAGGATACTGCAGCCTCAGCCCGCCACTCCTCGTATCTTCCCACGCTACTGCCTTGTGCCCTCCTGGACCACCTCAGATAATGAACATGATTCCGGCAATTCCGCTATCTCAGAGCCCTCCACCGCATGTCACCACTTTTCCCACTGAACCAGCGAATGGTACAGCTGGCGGCTCTCCATCTCCTGCACCCCCTCCTTCTGAATCAGATACAGATTTGGTGAAACTCCTGTTCACATCAAATGGAAATGTCATGAAAGGCGCAATAACCAACAGAACCAATCAACACTCCCTTGACCTGATTCCTCCCTCAGCTACGGAGTCCCAACAAGCCACCCTGCCACCTGTCTCACTGGTGCGTCAGAAAGTGGAGGTGCAGCTGCCTCTTCCAATCCTGCTCAATGGATACCACATTCCCCATCAACGGCTACACGATCCCCGATGTCAACCCGGCGATGCATGGCACACCAGGTCATCCTGTTCAAACTCTGTATGTTGGACATCTAGTGCCGATTCGAATGACACTCATTACAACATGCAAATGGGCGCAGTACTAACCTGAATCTGAAGCTTGCATCTGGGTGACAGTGGAATGGAGTAGCACTACCATTGCAGCAAACTCCGTCACTGGATAGTCAGCAACAAGACATGAATACTGCACCAGGTGCAGGCAGCCCCAGTCTCACTCACACGGCTGCAAGTGTACTACCAGCGCGCACACCATCGGCCAATGACACTCGAAGTGTTAGTCAGCCAGGGGCAATGGGGTCGTCTGTTGGCCACATGATTCTGGAGGACAGTATGTCGCTCACTCTCTTTCCCCTTGCCTGCAAAATGCCAGACCATCACCCCATTCAAATCCGACATCTCTCCCTCCACATCAGTCTTCACTGCATCAGCCACTCACACCAACGATGAAGATGACCTCACCGCCGCTGCAACATCAACAAGCTGTCCCTAGTTCGCAAGGAGGGTATTAGCTGTGTTATGCCTGGAACCATTTATGTGGTACTGTGTAGGGCATTCATATCTGTTTCTTCGTAATCAAAGTTAGTCCACCAGTTACCTCCTGCCAGGATGTGCTCAATCTCCATCCCTTCCCTCATAGCCCTCCCTCCCCTGGACTTGTCTGAAACTCTCATCACACTCATGACAGTGGTGATTCCACGTAAGTCTCTTGAATTCTATCAATGTCATTTGAGAAATTCTCATCCTGGGTGGTCTATTACCTCTAGTAATCGAAGCCCATCATCACCGGACACAAGACGCGCTGTGTGTGTGGCATTAGCCCCTGCATGCAGCACATTTTTGGCCACATTCAAATTTTATTGTACTTGACGTCTTCGGGAAGTGGTAAACCACTCAACATTGGCTTGGACCGATCACGAAACATCTCCCCTGATTCTTATTACTATAATGTGACAAAGCAACGACTCAGACCCTCATGGACCAAACACCACCCCTCATTGTGTCGTCGGCAACTGGGCAATGTCCTGGACTCTCAAGGTAATTAAACGTTATAGATTGCTGTTACAGTGTGTGCTGATGGTCAGTAGCATTAACCGAGAACAGAGAGAACTACCATGACGAGAGGATAAGTAGTATTTTACACTATCATGGCGAGCTCATTGTGGCTTATTACATGTTATTCTCGTTACTCTAGGTCCGAACCCCAAATTCTGAATCCTTTAGATGAACATGATGCGCCGACAATGATTCTGATTGCCGTCTATACAAATCCCTGATCCCAATGAGGATGGTGCGTGTTTTTTGAGGTACAGATGCAAGCTGGCTTTGGCATTTCCAGGTTTGGTCAAGGGTCTATCCAACGCCATTTGGGATGTGCTGCGTCACGGGCTCTTGTAACTACTCGCTTCAAAAAAGTTCAAAAGCTCAGCGGTGAGGTTTCATTCAAATGAGTTGTGTTTCGCACTCATCCCTACTCAATCTGCCCTCAGATAACTCTTACTCTCCGTCAGTCGACATTCCTTCCTCTTCCAAACATGTCCAACCCCAATGCACTTACTTCTGGCATTGCTGGTCAAGTCAACGATGATGACCTGTTTGCACCTGGACATGCAAGGCCTTGCATCACAGAGAGAGATCTGGAAGAGGTAAAGTATCAGTCGTTGAATACTATATGTAATAGCTTTAATAGTTCGCCCCAACCAGACGTTGAGGCAAACACTGACCTGCACCAAACTGTTTGGATGCAGATACATAGTTATTGTATATGTGATGTTAGACATTTGACCCGAGATTTGAGTTTTTACTATATTCCCACGGTCCAAATGCTTAGCTAATTAAGGGACATATGGACCATACTGTCTAGTATGTATCCCTATTTTTTTTTCTTATTTGTTCATTCACATGTTGTGGAGAAACAAAATGATTTCTCCCAACATACTTTTATTACTACCTACAACTACTTAGCAAACCATTTTCTTAATATCTCTTTTATCCTTGAGTACTTAGCCAAGTGTCAGAGAAGCAATTGGAGCATGTGACCTCAGTTGCGAATCACCTGACTCAGATCATGTGACCTTGCACAGCATGAGTCATAATAAGTCAATATGAGTCAAAGTGAGTCAGATGAGGACTAGCCAAAGCACTGCCCCTAGACTAGCAGAATGATCATGTGACCTGCACAGCATGAGTCATAATGAGTCATAATGAGTCGGCATGAGTCAGTATGAGTCATTGCCAAGCCAAAGGCTATTTTTAGCTCATTGCAAGTCATTTTCTGACAGGTTGAGTCAAAGTGAGTCAGTATGAGTCAGTATGAGTCATATCTTGGCACAGCCACCTCGGAACCGAAGGTAGCACAGCCACATGTAAACTACTATATAAGGAGCGCGATTCAGCCCCATTTGGCAGGTTCCCTCTTTTAGGAAAAAGGTTTTTACTTGAGTAAATCTCAACCAACGAGTGCTCACAAGTGTACCCCTCTACAAACAAACAGTGAGGCTGTGTAGAGTAATTCCCACGCTATAAATAGAACTACTTAGACCCAAGTTAGGAGTATACTGTATCCCTTAGGATAGGGACAGTTAGGACATCTTTAGGGAGAAAGCCTCAGAGCGGGCAACTAAAGGGAATAGATCCCCAGCTAGTAGGGAGACCTAATAGTTCATTAGTACCCTGGGAAAGGGTCGAGTCGAGCACATTTAAGCTGATTGCCAACTCCTTAGTACATAATAGATTCAGTTTAGGAAAAGCTGTTCTGTGTGACTAAGTGACGTGTGTGAATCAGTAAGCGAAAGTGAAGCATATTTACGCTACCTACCCAATTGAGCATTTCTAATCGACTGGAGCTAATTGGCATCTTAGGGAAGTAACCCTAGTCACTACAGAGTACCCTTCTAGCAACCCAAGAAGTTGTCTAGACCATTCCCCCAACTATCCAGTGTACAATTTGTACACCACCCCAGCTGAAATCCAGACCCTCAACAGTTTGCTGAACCTCCAATCACCCTCAACCTCGTTGACGATTGACGAACAAACCATGTGCCTGATAGTCAACCCCTTTCTACGAGATTGATACTTATTTCTAGTACCAACTCAACCAGGGAAGAGTACTCTCTTCACCTCGCTAAAGGTTTACTACCCGTGGAGATAAGATTGGTTGTCTGGTAAGCGTTTTCTTAGCGTTTCTACTGATCTTATCTAGAAGAAGACAATGCAGCTCCAACTAGATGCTATGAAAGAACAATGTCGATCCTTGGAAGAGCAAAATTGCATTCTTCTAGCTAACAAGCCATGCAAATCAGCCAAAGGCGCCGTTCCTGATACGTTGAGTGCCTTCGATGGCGAGATCCAAGCCCTGGCGAAGAAGTTTGGAGTCCTGTTTGAGATGTTTCCCCCCTCTGGTGACATTCTCTCTCGTCTGTTAACGGGAGTATGCATCTCTTCACCCGCGTCACTGGATATTGTTGGCCCTGCCCGCTATGCATCCACATGAGCCGAGGAGGCCGCGATCACTGCCGAGCTGGACTCGATGCTACCAGATCATTTGCAAAGCCTCCGAAGTTCAAATCATTTTTCGCAGGTGGTAAGTACTAGTAAAAATTTACCTACCAACTGATTTAATTCTGTCTCAGTTTGAACAAGGTCTTGGATTCAGCCGGTCAAACAAGCTCCACAAACTCCGTGGAGCTGCAGGTGATATCTTTCAACTTCCCTCCAGCCACTTTAGCTCAGAGGGAGCCACCCACCATCTTGAGTTTCCTGAAATCCGCGAATTGCTTGGAGTCGAACAGCAAAATCCCAAGTATATGACTTTCCCTCCACTTCTCTTTGCAAACAGGCGGGTTGATATGCATACACCATTTTCCAATTGGCAAATGCTTGCCTCGGTATGTCACTATTATCTCAAGTTCTCATGTATCTCTTTGACTTATGGCCTATCCTTTGGATCAGATCCTTCGCATCGTTCTGTGGGGCCAAGTCAAATGGGTCACGTTGGAACGTGAATGCTTGCACTCCCGGATGCCTTGCATGGGCAGTGGTTATCGTACGTGAAGCATGTTTTGAGTACATCTCCACTAACTAATACACAATATGCTAGGCTATATTCATTGTCTCGCCGGACACTGAGTTCCTCAAGCACGGTGTTGGCGCAACATCTCAAATTCTCTATCGCAACCTATTCTGTGAGTATAAGCGCTTGCTTGTTACACACTGGGACAGCAAGAATGTCCGTGAGGTGGTCAAGAAAGTCAACAATCAGGTATTCGGAGGCGCATCTGATAAAGTGGCAGCAAGATCCTCTGTGATGAATCAAGAGGATCTTGCAGCAGAGATTGATGCCACAATGGCCGCTATGGACTTGCCTTCAGACTTTTCAGAGTCGCTCAGTGAGCCTGATGAAGACCCCGAGTCCCAGACTGCAATCATAGGTCCCACTGCAGCCACTGCTATGGGACCTGCTGATTTTGATGCCGCTGCCACTGCTGATGATCCACCTCTACCAGTTCCTGACTCAGCCAGTTCAGAATTCCAGCAACCACTAAGTATAGGCCGTGGTCGGGGTAGGAGGGGCAAGGGTCAGGCCACAACTCGCCGAAATGGCAAGTAGATAGATAGAATTTCAGAGACATGCATGGAATGCAGTTGGTCACAGTATTAGCCATAATGTTACTTGGAGTCTATCAATTATGACAACTGTATGCTTTGTTTGAAGTTCGAAATTTCCTTAAGTCTAATAACTAATACTGGCTATAAGGAAGTGTTATTCTACTGTAGTGTAGGCCTCGTAGCCTAATGGTTAACTATGCTCAAGGTAAGTCTCATTAGCTAATGTGTTGAACGGATCACTAACGAAGTCGCAGGTTCGAATCCCATCACTGCAATACAATTAAAATGTGATTAAATTGGCAATAGAGTGGTTCCTAATATAGGTATTAGTCATATGTTGTGTTCCAATGGTAGATAGCTGCATTGCGATGCTTTTTATGATTATATCCCTGACACTTATCTCAATACTATTTTAATCTTATCTCACTCTTGTAATACTGATTGCAATAGTCTCGTAATAGTACCATAATAGTCCTGCACTGCACTCGCCAAGGACCATTGCAACCGGTTGCAATCTAGGCACTGTATGCAAATAAGCATTGCATTACTAATCTCGTTGACATTGCAATCACAACATTTTTATAACAATATTATTGTAATCTAACAGTCCTATTTTGGTATTGCAATCCCTTGCAATATATTGAAATAAGTATTACTTATTTCCGACATGGGCTGCCACCCCCACCACATCTTCGAATGCAACTCCCCTAAACTGTGGGATGGATCCCCTGCACACGCACACTGCACCACAGAAGGACGCCTCATTGACAGTGACAGTAACACCCTCTGCAATGACTGGCAAAAGCCCTGAGGCTGTGCCCTCTCCCACAAATCTGCCTGCCATGAGTATTCAAGATGTGGCAAGTCAGACCATGGCATTCAAAACTGCCATGGTGCTCAGGTAAAGTCAAGCAGTAACACCATATATGTAACCCTGACGCATGGCATGACCACCTAGCAGCAGCCTACCTCATCCATAGATACCCAAATATTTACAATGGACTTTGCTTCGGTTTTACCACCAATCTTCCCCCCCTCATACATACCTTCACACCCGCGAACAGTCCCACCATCTTGGAACATCCAGACGTGTTCTGTGATATACTTGAAAAAGAATTTGCCAAAAACAGATACATTGGACCTTACACATGCCCTGAGATCGAGGATGCTCTCGGACCATTCCAGACAGCCCCTCTCTCAATCATACCCAAGCCAGGCAAGCTGGGCAAGTTCCACCTTATCCAGAACCTTTCCTTTCTGTACCCTCCATCCCCCACCCCATCTATCAATTCCCTAGTAGACCCTAATGATTTCCCCTCCTTCTACAGTACTTTCTCCATAGTAGCTCTTTTAATCTTGAGCCTCCCCCCAGGCTTCCAGGGTGCAGTACGAGATGTTGCTGAGGCTTACTGCACCATTTCCCTGCATTCTTCACAATGGCCTGCACTCGTAGTATGCTTATCTGACTTACACTTTGCGATTGACACCTCTCTATGCTTTGGATTTGCCCCCTCTGGGGGCATATATGGTAACATCAGAGGAGCAGGAGCAGACATCATGTACTCAATGGGCCTTGGCCCAATACTCTGTTGGGTCAATGACCACCTCTTCATCAGAGTACCGAGAGTGTCCCTTGACCAATATAACCTTCTCTGAGCTGCAACAGCTCAGAGGATCACCTCCCTTGGTGGCCTAACAACTATAAAAGGTAGATTCTGGTTCTTTGGAGGCATCCTCCCCAATGGCCAGATTGAGGAGTTCGACGAGGACTACTCCTTTCCTCTACAAAACCACTCCTCCCACTCCACCCATCCAGCCCATGATGTAACATTCTGCTATAACGTGAGTGACATTGACTCCATATCTAGTGTCCTGGGCATACCATGGGAACTCTCCAAAGATACCCCCTTCTTGAGTACCCTCACCTTTCTTGGTTTTATCTGGAACCTTGACAACTGCACTGTCTGCCTCATTGAGGCCAAACACACCAAATACGTCAAGGTGCTGCAGGACTGGAGCTTGAGAAGGACCCATGCACTCAATGATGTGCAGAAGCTACAGTGAGGTGCAAAACCGTTGCAATGTCTAACCTCAAACTGGGGCGCGAAGCGCCCCGCAATCACTTGTGGGAATTTCACTTTGCTTTGGTGGAAACAAATAAAGTACAAACCCTTAGCTACAACTTTGTCCCCAGGGTCATGTGATTTCGCTTACATACTGCAAAGATACATCCATTTCAAAACACCAATACCATTGCAACAGTTTTGCACCTTTTGCTTTCCAGGGTATATTAGTACTTGGTATAGCCTCCCTTTGCCTTGATAACTGCTTCAATCCTTCTAGGCATGCTCTCTATCAACTTCTGACACTCTTCAACTGCTATCCCCTCCCAATCAACCTGAACTCTCTCCCACAATTCATGAATTCCCTTAGGAGAGGAATCATGATCTGCTAGTCTTCTTTTGAGATAACCCCAGAGGTGCTCAATGGGATTGAGGTCAGGAGACTGTGCAGGCCATACCATAGTATGAAAATCCTGCTCCTGAAGCCAATCCTTCACCTTTTTGCAAGTATGTTTGGGGTCATTGTCCTGCTGAAAGATGATGTCAGGAGGATCAAGACCATAAAACTGCAAAGAATTGAGCAGTTCATCCTTCAAAATCTGAAGGTAAAGGTCCCCATCCATCCTACCATCAATCTTGGTAGCATAGCCAACTCCCTGCCAAGTCATACAGCCCCACATCATCAAAGAACCTCCTCCAAACTTCACTGTACCTTCCACCAGCCTATCACTTAGCCCTTCCCCTGCCTTTTTCCACACCCACTTGTGCCCATCTGACCCTAGGCGATTGATTTTGGTCTCATCAGACCATACTACCTTCTTCCAGTCCTCCAGAGTCCAATCTTTATGAGCATAAGCAAAGTCTCGACGAGCCCTACGATGCTTGGCTGAAAGGAGAGGCCGTTTGGACTTGACCACAGCTTTCATACCTGTCTTCCTCAACTGTCTGCGCACTGTGGAGGTAGAGAGAGGCTGGTTGACTATATTGGTGAGTGCCTTGGTCACCTGAACAGCATTCTCTGCCTTTCCAGAGGAGATAAGACGAACGGCATGCCGGATATTGGCAGAGGAAAGCTTGGATGGACGACCTCCAGTAACTTTTTGAAGCTCAGAACGCTCTTTGGAGCGTAATCTGGATATGGTAGACACATTAAGACCAGTAGTGGATGCAATAGAGTGAGCAGATTGGCCAGCATCAAGCATAGAGAGGATGGTTTGTTTTTGAGTAGAAGAGATGGTTCTCATGATGGTTGTGGTTGGAAACAAAGATGCGTGTGAACTATTTTAAACTCAGACATGCTTCTAATATGTGTATGTTTGTTTGTATGACCAAACATAACCAAATAACACTTGATTTCAATGTAATGAGCAAAGGGTGCAAAACTGTTGCAATAGTATTGATGTTTTGAAATGGATGTATCTTTGCAGTATGTAAGCGAAATCACATGGCCCTGGGGACAAAGTTGTAGCTAAGGGTTTGTACTTTATTTGTTCCCACCAAAGCAAAGTGAAATTCCCACAAGTGATTGCGGGGCGCTTCGCGCCCCGGTTTGGGGTTAGACATTGCAACGGTTTTGCACCTCACTGTATGTACATGGCAAACTCATCCACATATCACTCATTACGCCAGAGAGCCAACCCTACCTAATCAACATTGAGGCAATGCTTACCATGTGCATGATCAACCCTTTCATGCCTTGCACCCCATCAGCAAATCCTGGTTTTTGCCATAGTGTTCATAGTACTCATAGTACTCATAGTATTTATAGTGTTTTCATAGATGATTCATAGTACTCATAGTACTCATAGTTTATAGTGTTTTCATAGTGATCTCATAGTATCCATAGTATTTCCATAGTATTCATAGTATTCATAGTGGTACTTATCCCAATCCATTTTTTTAAATACTCTTTAACTAGTACACTTTGCTATATCTTTTTGCCACACTTTTTACTATACCTTTTGCTACACTTTCTTTACCACACTTCATTAGCACAATCAGGGTTACTGTCCAGTGCTGTCCAGTATCATAGTACTCATAGTATCATCATAGTCTTTCATAGTGTTGGCTAAAATCATAGTATGTCACAGTTTGTTAGAGTATTACCATAGTCTGTCATAGTATGTCACAGTTTGCCAGAGTATTGCCATAGTCTGTCATAGTCTGTCACAGTCTATCATAGTGTGTCATAGTTTGTCACAGTATAATAATGATAGTAAAAAGTGAATCAAAAAGTGTAGGGTTAGGATTAGCATGAATTAAAATTAGACTTAGAATTGCAATGTCCAAAGGATGGTGAAGAAGTGTGGCCAAATGTGGTAAAAAATATGGCAGGGTGTAGTGAAAAGTATACACAAGTGTATCAGAAAGTGTAGCAGGGGTGGACAGAGATATTTAATGAAAAATGTAGCAAAGTGTGGTGTCAAAGGTCAGAGATGTAGTCATATATATCTAATGGTTCATATTATGCAAGATCTTGTGGTCTAATGGTTAATGTGTTTGAAAATTGCCATTTTGGAAAAGTCTTGAGTTCAACTCTTGCCACTGGCATATATTTATAATTTCCATTTGATCATTTGAACCTATAGTAAAGAGTACATGAAAAGTATAATAAATATGAGTGTAGTCTTGAAATTAAAATTAGAAGTGTGTAAAAGTGTATTATAGGGGTTGGATTAGAATTAGACTTCAATGTATATTAAAAATGTAGGATTAGGATTAGGATTAGTAGTATACTACAAGTTGAGTAGGATTAGGGTTAGTAGATGTATTAATCAAAACATCAATTTTTTGGTTCATTTTTTACTCAACTTTATTACACTATGACACACTATGACAGACTGTGATAGACTATGAGATTACTATGACACACTATGACACACTATGACACACTATGAGATCACTATGACACACTATGATAGACTATGACAGACTATGAGATCACTATGAGAGTCTATGAACACACTGTGAAACACTATGATTATAGCCAACACTATGAAAGACTATGAGAGTACTATGAGAGTACTATCTATATGGACCCTCACTATGAGTACTATGACACTGTCCAGCACTGTCCAGCACTGTACAGCCAACCCTTATTTTGCTGATGCCCACCTCAAGGCACCCAGGATGACATAAAGTGGTGGGCTCATCTCCTTTCTTGTCCTGCTCCCCCTTCACCCATCCCCTCTCCATGGCCCATTGCCTTCCTTGACGTCTTTTCAGATGCCAGCTCAACAATGGGCATTGGCATCCTCTTTAATGATCGCTGGCGTGCATGGACACTTCGCCCCGGCTGGCAATCGGAAACCTGGGATATTGGCTGGGCAGAGAGCCTTGGTCTCGAGCTCCTCATCCTCACAATCCTCTATTCTGGTGCCTCCAACCTTCATTTCCAGGTTTTCAGAGACAACCAAGGAGTGGTTGATGGCTGGAGCAGAGGCAGAAGCTGCAACCGCCCCACCAATGAGGTGTTCAAACGTATTCTTGCCTCCCTGGCTATGGCAGAGTGTACTGCCCACATCAAATACATCTGCAGTGGAGACAATCCAGCAGACAACCTTTCGTGCAGGCTTTATCCCCCACTACATTAGCTCATCCCATTCTTCCCCATCCCACCCGACACTCGTCAGTTCATCGCCGATTTTGATGACCCCAACTTCCCATGCCCCAAACCCCATGCGCAATAGCTGGCGTCCCCTCCTCCTTGAAGTGGCTGTGCCCTTGTCCATTCATCCATCCCCCACACCCCCCCCACCCCCTCTGCAGAATCCCACCCAGATAGCCCTCCCCCCTCCACTACTCCCTACCATGGGCTTGCAGTCCCCAATGCTCAGCCAAGGACTGCCTCCTCCTCTGGCGCCTACTAGCCTCCCATAATCCAGTCCCCCCCCTCACTCTCCTCCGACATGCAGAGAGTCTATGAAGTCATCTCCCATGCCTGGGCAGACTCCACCAAGGAGACATATGGCTCAGGTCTCCTTGCTTTCCACACATTCTGTGACCTCAAAAACATTCCTGAGGAGCAATGTGCCCTGATCTCCCTGATCTCACTTCCATTTTCATCTTCACACTCTCAGGCATTTATGCAGGTAGCACAGTTGTCAGTTATCTGAACGCACTGCATGCCTGGCATACCATCCACAGTCTCCCATAGGTTCTCAAAACGGATGAAATGGACACACTTCTCAAGGCAGCCAAATCCCTCGCCCCCATCTCCTCAAAGTGCACTCCCTGTGAACTGTTCACAGTCGACATTATCATCAAAATATGTCACTGTCTTGACCTCTCCCAGCCCCTCAATGCCGCCGTGTTTACATGTCTCACAACAATATTCTTTGCGACCGCCCACATTGGGGAGTTCACCATCAGCAACCTGACTGCCTTCGATCCCTCTCGGCACATCACGAGGAGCCACATCAGTGTCCAACATGACCGCCACAACCTTGAGGTTACCAATTTCCACCTGCCCAGAATCAAGTCTTCCCCCTCTGGGGAGGATGTCAACTGGGCAAAGCAAAAAAGCCCTGTAGACCCTCTGGATGCTCTCAACAACCACTTCCTTGTGAATAATCCTCCACACAACCACCACCTCTTCACCTACCTTGCCCAAAACTCCCACCGCCCGCTCACCTGTTTCAAATTCCTGAAAACACTGGACAGCGCAGCCAAAAGGGCAAACATCACCCCCCTCAAGGGGCATGGTCTACGCATCGATTCAATGCTGGAATACCTCCTGTGCAACATCCCCTTTGATGTAGTCAAAGTTAAGGGGCGATGGGCCAGTGATGCCTTCCTTGTGTACCTCCGCAAGCATGCACAAATCCTCGCCCCCTACATGCAAGCCACTCCTGACATCCAGGAATCCTTCCTTCATTACACTATACCCCCCATCCACAGATAGTCTCTCTGGTGAGTCACGTCTGCCTCCTACCATCTGGACATACTGCTTTCGCTACACGCGTCGCTAGCCACTTCTTTTCTTTGGGGATCACAGCTCACACTCTGCCTGGCAGTTCTGGCTTCCGTTTGGGACTGGTTAGCGCTCCGCTGACCTGCACCAAACTGTTTGGATGCAGATACATAGTTATTGTGTATATAATGCTAGACATTTGACCCGAGATTTTGAGTTTTTACTATATTCCCACGGTCCAAATGCTTAGCTAATTGAGGGACATATAGACCATAGTGTCTAGAATATACCTCTATTTTTCCTTATTTGTTTGTTCACAGGTTGTGGGAAAACAAAATGATTTCTCCCAACATACTTTTATTACTACCTACAAGTACATAGCAAACCATTTTCTTAATATCTCTTTTACCCTTAAGTACTTAGCCAAGTGTCAGAAAAGCAATTGGAGCATGTGACCTCAGTTGTAAATCACCTGACTCAGATCATGTGACCTTGCACAGCATGAGTCATAATGAGTCACAGTGAGTCAAATGAGGACTTTTTTTTTTTTTTTTTTTTTTTTTTTTAAATCCATTTCTGTCCATTAGGGTATGCTACCCCATGTAGGACAATACGGTCTAGGTACATAAGGGGGCATCCTTGCCCCCGCCGCATCCCTTGTCCTGCAAATGCCCCGAGAAGCGGGCGTAAGGCCCCCTCCCGGTCCTGTCGTTCCCGCCGACAGTTTTAGATGCACGGACATACGAATCAGCGGTGTCCAGTGTTGATACATGGCGTGGGGGTTTTTGAGCGCTGGCGTTTGCTGTGGGTATCATGCACTCGATTCGCTCGGGAGCGATCGGGTATGGACGGAATGAGGGTGCGGCGAGAAAGTATGTAGGGTACTAAAGGGTAACGGGGAGGGGATTGGGATGGATGGGAGTTTGGATGGTGGGTAGAGCGTTGTGTTTTTGGGGGTGAGCGGTGGTTTGTGTTGGGTGCGCGTCGAGTAGAATCTAGTCCCTTCTGGTCAAACCTTGTACCCCCGTTTTCCTTGCCGGTCGGGCCCTGTGACTAGCTGGTTTTGCTAGTCGTTCCTCCTACGTCGAGCGCGGGTGTTGGTCTTGGGTTTGGTGCACGTTTTAGGTGCTGCGTGGTAGGGATCGGGTGGTTCGCTAAGGCCGTGTGGGCTGTGAAGAGGTGTCATTTTTTTGTGGGACGGTCTTTGTACGATACATCACCGAGCGTTTTGTGAAATCTTTTGGTCGCGTTCACGTAGTTCAGGAGGAAAGGGATGGCGGAAGTGTCGGTGAGCAGGTGTGAGATGTTGCGTGCTGATCTGCGTAGTTTAGTTTCGAGCATATCCCGTTCGCGGCGATATTGCGGGCAGTCTAGTAGGAAGTGCTTGACAGTTTCGATTTGGGTTGGGCACGATGGACAGTTTGGCGAGTCCGCTCGTTTGATGCGGTGCAGGTGTTGATTGAGCGGGCTGTGTTTCGTGCGTAGCCAGATGATGACCGAGACTTGTTTGCGAGTCAGATTGAGTGACAGCTGTAGGAAGGATCCCGTTAGGAGTTTACTGTCGAGTTTAGAGAAGTGACCGTGTCTGGGGGAGGTTGCCCAGTTTTGTTTCCAGCGCTCAGTGTCTATCCGTTTTTGGTTTTGGTAACTTGCTGATATGCTGAGGGGTAGGCGGTCCTTGCGTAGGAAGTTGGGGAGGCGTCTGCGGCGGCTAGAAGCTTGGTGATCTTTGGTGGCTTTCTTCGCTTCTTCGTCTGCCCTTTCGTTTCCGGTCACGTCTTTGTGTCCTGCTACCCAGCGTAGGGTGATGTCCTCCTTTTTGTAGCCATGTTTCCTTGTTGCGGCTCGGATTAGTCTACTGAAGTGATCGATCAGGTAGTGGCTAGGTTTGGTTATGAATACATCACCGGATTTGATGGCCGCTTGGTTGTCGACGAAGATGTTGATGGGGAGAGGGGTTTCGTGTTCGGTGAGGAGGAGGTACGCTGCTAGGGACATTCCCACTGCTTCGGCTTCATATACAGTGTGTTCTTTGTTGGTGCCTAGGTGGTAGCGGATTGTTCTGGGCTCGTGTCCTGCTTTGTAGATTACTGCTGCTGCACCTATTCCGCCATTGTGACCGGAGCCGTCGCTGTATACGCGGGTGCCTGTGGTGATCGTGTTGTGTTCTTTTAGCGATTCATCTTTGTCTTTTGCTACGTGGGTGGTGTAGGGAGTAGTTGAGGTTGGTGAGCGTCGGGTAGGTGTGATGGTTTCGATTCTGGTGGGTTCCAGGCGGTAGCTGGATACGAGGTTGTGGATCGAAGCCCGGTGGTGTTTGACATTGTACTTTGCGGCTCGACATATGGTGAAATGAAGCGGGTGGGGAGAGGGGAGGGCTGCGATGCGAATAGCTGCGCGGTGACAAAGTGTCTGGATTCTGATCGCTAGTGGGATTAGCTTAGCGTGCGCTTCGGCGACATCAGTTGCGGTGGTCCTGAGCGCTCCTATGATGCTGATGGCCGCTAGTCTTTGGACCCGGTTGAGACGCTTTGCAGTGCCGATTGAGCCCTTGTTGGTGGTATTGGTGCCTTCGTTGTAAATTGGTTTGAACCAGAGGTCTACTGCGTAGAGCATTTTTGGTAGCGCCACTGCTGTGTAGAGACGACGAGCTAGAGTGAGAGATACACCATTCGACGAGCGGGCGATACGACGTAGCTGGAGTACGTAGGCTGTGCCTTTCCCTATTGCAAATGCTATTTGTTTGTTCCATTTGAGGCCCTCGTCGACTAGGACTCCAAGGAAGCGGTGGGAGTCGGTGGGCTTTATGATGGAGTCCTTGATGCGCATGGGCGGTCTTTCTTTCGCTTTGTTCATTGAGAAGTCGATGAGTGCAAATTTCGAGGTTTCGAATTTTGAGTTGTGGTCGTTGGACCACGTGAAGCCTCCGTGGGGTCGTTCGAGCATGTTCGTGAGGACGGAGTGAGTATCGTCAAAGTTTTTACCTATAGCGATGAATGCAGTGTCATCTACAAATGCAAGTGTTAGTTCGTTTTTTCCTTTAGCTACCTCGACAAGGTCCGCATTGTATATGATGTAGAGGACCATCGAGAGTGGGTCACCTTGACCGATACCGTTGGTGATTGGGATCCAGTCGGAGAGGAAACCGTCAAAGGATAGTTTGGTTCTTCGACCTCGTAGTAGTCTTTCTGTGAAATCAATGAGTGAGTGCGGTACCCGACGTTTACGCATATTATGAAGGAGTTGGTCCGTTACCGCATTCGGGAAGGCACCTTCGATGTCCAGGAAGAGAGCGGAGGCTACCTTTCCCGCTCGCCATGCGTTTTTGATCGTTGATTCGAGGAGGTGTAGAGAGTCGGTGGTTGACCGACCTGGGCGTCCTCCGAAGTGCGTGGATGGGAGGAGGTTGTTCGATTCGAGTATGTGGGTCATTTGGTCGGCAACTATGGCGGTGAGGAGCTTTCCTGTGGTGTTTAGTAGAGCGATGGGTCGGTATGCTTTGGGTATCGTGTAGTTCGGTTTTCCTGGTTTCCGCAGGACGACTGTGGTGAAGTCTCTCCATGGGGCAAAGTAGGTGTTGAGTAGGAATACAGCTCGGAATATTCGTAGTAGGTGGGGTACTAGAACGTCAGAGCATCGTTTGAAAACTATGTTACGTATACCGTCCGGGCCCGGGGCTTTCATCGGGCTGAGTTTGCTTATACTTCTCTCTATTTGTTCGGTAGTGATGTCGCCCGGGTCTGGTATTGGATCGGGGTACTCGAAGTCGGCTGGTACTTGGGAGGTCGGAGGTGGAGGTGGGAAGAAGGAGGAGGCCAGGAGCGAGCTTTTGTCTTCATTAGAGTTTGCTGTGGTGAGGGTACCGTCCGGAGAGTTGAGCTCTAGGGTGGGGATTCTGGTTGGGCTGCCATCGGAGGGTTCGGAGTTGAGGTATTTGTTGGCGATCCAAATTTCCTCGCTGTTCATGTTTTCGAGCCAGTCGACCCAGTGCTCGTTTTTGGTGTTGTCAATTTCCTCTCTGTGTTTGTTGCGTTGGGTGTGGTATTCGGCATGCGCAGGGTGGTTGGGGAAGCCGCGTAGCTTGTAGGAGGTGCCTGCTAGTTTGTTGATTGCGGTTCTCCTTTGAGAGAGTTCTTTGGACCACCACCGTTTGGAGTGCGGGCACGGACGGGAGAGGGGGACGTGAGTTTCAATGGTGGTGGTGATTGCGTTGGTGACGTCTGTGGTTGTGCGCTGGAATTCGTCTGTGGATATGATTGGGTGTGACGTGTTAATCTGTACCAGGGCGGCTGATAGGGATTCGTTGAAGGCCTTCCAGTCCACATCCTTGAAGTTGCGCGTGGGAATGGCGGCTGCGTTCGTGGCATGGAATTCGAGGGTGGTGAGTATGGGAACGTGGTCTGTGCAGGGGCCGCGTTTGCTGGGGTCGGTATGGCAGAGGGTGAGGGAGTCGGAGGTGGAGTCGGTGCAGAATACGTTGTCGGGTCGAGTCCAGTTTTTGGTGGTCATGGCTTCGAGGGTGGGGGTATTCTTTGGTAGGGCCATTAGCATGCCATAGTCGGCAAGAAGTTCTATGAGGGGTTGTGCATGGTTGAGGTGTTGGTTCGTGAGTAGGTGGCTGTTGCGTTCTTCTTCCCAGAGAGGATGGTGGCGGTTGAAGTCGCCCAACCAAATCATGTGGTCCTGCGCGGTGGGCCTTATTTGTTGGATGTTCGTGTCGAGGTATTGACCGAGTTGGATTAGGGTGTTGTTATGTTTACAGTCGTTGTATATGTTTATAATGGTACAGGTTGAGTGTGCGCTGGTGAGTTGGACGATGGTGATGTCGGGTGATGGGAAGGGTATCTGCATCCACGAGTTGGTGTCTAGTTTTGTCGATATCAGGATAACTGCGCGGGTTTTCTGAGGGGGGCTGCGGTGGTGGGTGGTCGGGTAGATTACATGGTAGCGTTTGCTGGATATCGTGTTATTAAAGGCGTTGATATGGGGTTCCTGTAGAGCTATGATGTCGTAGTCTTCTGGTCTCGTGCTGTTGATCAGCGAATGTTGGTTCGTGAAGGAGGTGTTGACGTTTTGTTGCCAGATCCTCAGGCGTGTTGTATCTGCGGGTGTACTATTCATTGGGTTGGTACCATGATTCCCCTGTCGCGAGAGGTCTGATACTGCTGCGGGTTGTGTCCTGGGGAAGGTGGGGGCGGGTGGAGGGGGGGGGAGGGGGGGGTGGGGGGGGGAGGGGGGGGTGGGGGGGGTCGGTGGGGATAAGGATCGGTGCGTGAGGATGAGGCACGGGGTGGGGGTGTCAAGACTCTACGTCCGCGGCCTCGGCCGGATGGTCCCCTTTGGGTGGGCGGGAGCGGCAGTGTTGGCAGTGGTGGTGGTTGCTGGTGTTGATGGTGTTGATCCCGGTGGTTGAGAGTTGCGTCCAGTGTGGTTTGTCGCATGGCGTTCTTTGTCTGGGGGGGTGGTCTGGGTGGATGGGGTCTGGTTCTGGTGGCTGGGGGGAGCTTGGGCGGGAGAGAGACGAGCGTCCAGGGTTCATTGGTAGGGTAGAACGGCATGGTGTTTTCTGGGTGTTTGGCGTCGAGTTCCGAGCATTTGGTAAGGTAGGTAGGACATTTGTTGTCGCTGCTGGCATGTCCGTCGGTTTTGCAGTTGACGCAGTGACGGTTTTCTTTCGTGTTGGTGCATTCGTCGGTGCGGTGTGCATGACCGCATGTTGCACAGGTGTCGTGGATGGCAGTGCAGTCTCTGGCAAGGTGGCCCCATCCCTGGCACCGGACGCAGCGTATTGGGTCCTTCTTTTCTTTGCGTGGATGAAGTTTTTCTTTGCTGATGTATAGGCCGTCACGGAGGAGGAGGTTGGCCTGCTTGGGGTCGGCGAAGCTGAGAATGGCGTGAGCAACTCTTTGGTTGGGGGAGCGGCGCGTTATCTGCTTAGCCCATTTCGCAGATGCAATGGCGTCGTTTTGTAGGTTGTTTTCAAGTTCGACGGCGCGGAGCCAGTGGTGGTCATCTACCGGTGAGTTGACAGGGAGGAATGGGACTAGAACTGCGTAGTGTCTGTCTTTGATGTCCGCTGGGGTCCCGAGAGCGTCTAGGAATCTGGCTTTGTTGGTTTCTTGTCGTAGCCAAGATGCGGATTCAGGGGAATCGAGTTCGATGATCAGGCCACCATTTTTGAGCTTGGTGATGGCTTTGATGTCGAGTTTCGGGGATTCCTCATCGCCAGAGTCACCGATGTTGTCGAGGATGGTTTTGAGGTTGTTGGCGATGGCTGAGGTGGTGAGGTCAGCGGGGTATATCGCATGTCCGCGTAGGGGGTCTAGGAGGATTTGGCGATCACGGACAGCCGCTCTGGCTAGGGCAGATGATACTGGGGCAGGGAGCGTGGATTGGACTTGTGATGGGGGGTTGTGGTTGGATCGAACTGCGTCACTATAGGTCCTCGCGTGAGGGAGTGAGGGTGGGGTGGACGTTGCCGGGTCCGCTGCGCTGGCGATCAGTGATTTGATGCTGACTTGAGTTTCAGCGAGAGATGCGGTGAGCTGGGTTAGAGGGACTCTGATGGCTGATAGTTCGGAAGAGATGTTGTCTGCTGCTGTGGTGATGCGTTCGCCCGTGGTGGAGAGAGTTTCGGTGTCGTGCAAGTTAGGAGGGGTGGGTTGGATGGTGGCGAGTGATTCGACATTGGTGCGTAGTTCTTCATTTGTTTTCAGCAGGTTGGCGATATGCGGTGAGATGGCCGTGAGGAAGTGCGTGGTCAGGTCCTGGGAGATGTTCGTTTTGATCTGATCTGCGATTTGGTCGGCCATTTTGGTGGAGACCTCTTTTTCCAGGAGGAAGGCTACGGCGCGGATACCTTCGATCGCAGATCGAGGTACATTTTTAAGCTGTGTGATGTGAAAGAGAATGGAGATCAGGTGTTCGGTAGTGAGAGGCTCGCCTATTACGCAAAGTAGGGTCTTTGCTAAGTATGTAGTGCCGGATGGTGCGTCCTTGACTGTGAAGTCTTGGTTCGTGTATTCATCCCTGGTGAGTTGGAGCGCGGATGTGGATTGACGCGTGCTCCGGAGGGTCGGCGTTGGAGTGGGCGCTCTTTGTCCCGCTCCGATTCCTACCGGGTTTTTCCCGTTTCCGGTGTTCATGGGAGGACCCGGGACGGTTTTTTGGTGTTCTTGGGGTTGTAGGAGGGGTTTGGTGGGGTGGTCGCCTGGGTTTTGCTGAAAAAAGTTCCTTCGGGTTGCAGAATTTTCGGGGTCCTGGTTAGGGTGCCACGTGGTTCTGGTCGAAGAAGGGTCCCCAAATGAGGACTAATCAAAGCACTACCCCTAGACCAGCAAAATGATCATGTGACCTGCACAGCATGAGTCATAATGAGTCGGCATGAGTCATAATGAGTCGGCATGAGTCATGATGAGTCATTGCCAAGCCAAAGGCTATTTTTAGCTCATTGCAAGTCATTTTCTGACAGGATGAGTCAAAGTGAGTCAGTATGAGTCAATATGAGTCATATTTTGGCACAGCCACCTCGGAACCGAAGGTAGCACAGCCACATGTAAATTACTATATAAGGAGCGCGATTCAGCCCCATTTAGACAGTTCCCTCTTATAGGAAAAAGGTTCCTACTTGAATTGAACTCAATCAACGAGTGCTCACAAGTGTACCCCTCTACAAACAGACAGTGAGGCTGTGTAGAGTAGTTCCCACGCTATAAATAGAGCTACTTAGACCCATAGTTAGGAGTATACTGAATCCCTTAGGATAAGGTCAGTTAGGACACCTTTAGGGAGAAAACCTCAGAATGGGCAACTAAAGGGAATAGATCCCCAGCTAGTAGGGAGACCTAATAGTTCATTAGTACCTTGGAAAAGGGTCAAGTCAAGCATTGAAGCTGATTGCCAACTCCTTAGTGCATAATAGAATCAGTTTAGGAAAGATTATTCTATGTATCTAAGCGACATGTGTGAATCAGTAGTGAGAGTGAAGCATATTTATGCTACCTACCCAATTGAGCATTCCTAGCTGACTGGAGCTAATTGGAAGTCACTGAGAGCACATCTTAGGGAAGTAACCCTAGTTGCTACAAAGTATCCTTTTAGCAACCTGAAAGTTGTCTAGACCATTCCCCAACTAACTATAGTACATTTCATACACCATCCCAACAGAAACCAGACCCTTAACGTGTTGCTGCACCCCAATCCCCTCAACCTCATTAAAGATTGACGAACAAACCACGTGCCTGATAGTCAACCCTTTTCTATGAGATTGATACTTGTTTCTAGTATCAACTCAACCAGGGAAGAGTACTCTCTTCACCTCGCTTCAGGTTTACTATCCATGGAAGATAAGATTGGTTGTCTGATAAGCGTTTCTTAGCATTTCTACTGATCTTATCTAGAAAGAAGACACCGCACTTCCACCTGCTCTTCTCTACTCGCATCCTCTCTCCATAGTCGAACATTATAGTATATAGTCTTACTAATGTTCACTCCTTTCCTCTCACCAGTGCACTCAGCGACATCCAAAGATTGCTGAGTTGTGGCACAGTGAGGCATGAGCACAGCCACAACACTAAGTCTTCAGACAAGCATTGTAAGCAGCTCACTCTTTTTCTTTCTCTCTCCTGTGTCTCCCTCCACCTCACTGCTCTCGCCCGCTCGCTTGCCTGATCGTTTTTTCGCACCCTCCCTCCACACCCTTGCCTCGATCTCACATCTCAGTGCCTTGCAGCACACCCTCCTGGGGTTCCAAGCATGTAAGCCCCCACTTTGCATGCCAGACCTGACTGCGAGGTGTTCCCACCCACCCTCACAGCTCACACTCTGCCCAGCAGTTCTGGTTTCCATTCAGGACTGGTTAGCACTCTGCGCTTCCACCTGCTCTTCTCTACTTGCGTCCTCTCTCCATAGTCGAACATTGTAGTACATAGTCTTACCAATGTTCACTCCTTTCCTCTTCCCAGTACACTCAGCAACATCCAAAGACCTCCGTTCCCCGGGCCCCTGTGATCCATCTCCCATCGCTTGAGATAGCAAGATGGTCCACATACAGCAACCTTTCCATTGTTGCTATTTGTTTGCTGTCTTTCACTTGCCACACCCAAACACTGAGCCAGTCCCAGCCCATGAGGTGCTCGCCATTTGCTGAGAAGGTCCACCCATGTAATATCAGCTCATCAACGTCGATTTCAATGGGCAATTTTTGCACTTGTCCAAAAATCAGCATCAACACAGTATCGTCTCACCAGTATGCACTTGTGAGCGTTGACGACATGTTCATAGTGGAACAATGGTGAAAGTCAAGGAACAAGCTGAGGATACTGTCCTGTTCTCGTTATATACACATTGCCGTTCATGTGGGCTGTATTTCCAACAAGGAATCATTTTTCCATCACAGAACCCATCACGGAGAGATCCAGTTGACAAGTTGTCGCGTGCGTTGTTTTTCTATTTCTTTTGTACATATTGTGACCTTAGGATGTTGCTCTTGTGGGGAACAAACCAGGTGGTAGTGCATTGACTCCAAATAATTCAGGTAGGATATCAGTATCCCTTCCCATATGCATATGCTCATGCTAGTTTATGCGACTCTCTGCTTTCTCTCCCTTCGTGTGACGGATGGCCATTTGAGTGCATGGTGGATACTGGCAAATATACGTACATCTCCTTTATTGAGCTTGAGTGGGCTCCTTGTGGAGGTGATGTTTACGAGGATCGCAGGTTTAATTGATCATAGCGGCTGCATATCCATTGTGCCTACATTATCACGTATGACTGTTTCGTAGTCCTCAAGTTTACCCTCGATATATGCGCTTTTCAATGCCCTACTAGTACTTAGCGCAGATCAAGTTGCCATTTTTTCATGGGATGGGTCCATGTCGGGGTCACATTGACGAGATCATTGCATCATCCGCAACACACCGTAGAGTTGCTCAGGAATTTGGGTAGGTGTGATTCTCCCTATTTCTGTTCATCACTTCTTTCCCTCGTTATATGTATGCATCTACTCAAGGTCCATATAGCCCAAACGCTCTCAGCTGTCGTGCACATTATGCATTTCAAACGATGACCATTAGTCCACACACCCACAACGTGATTTCACGAAATACCGGCTTGCCGGTATGTACTCCCAGGGTTACTCGTTCAGACTTTTTGTATCATGTCAGATTCTCTTGTGTACTTTGACCATACATCCCCTCATATCACATGATACCACTTGTACCACCTCTACCACCAACTCTATCACATGCAAAACACACCGGCACCACACCACACTTGGGTCTGCTGTGTCACATTGTCGTCGTCAATCTCCAGTCAAGTGGTCCTGGAAGGTATCTATGGTCATGCTCATCATCCACATGGTGGGTGGCAGCATTGTAACCAGATTTCTCTGAATCGGTCACGTTACTCACATAGGACAATGGGTCTGTTGACATTCCTAGGATCGAAGACAGGTAGGTCCCTTGGGGGGGGTGCTTCAACTGGACATTTCAGACCCTCCTTGCAGGACAACGTGTTTCTCCAAGAGCATCTCTTTCTACCCATTGCATCTGAAGCATTGCATCTGATCTTGCAAGGCAAAATCATAATGAATGTACCAGATTGTAGGTATACGACTCGTGCTCACCGACTTAGCTACACACACTAGTACCCTTTGTTTTTTATTACTCACTCCAACTCCGACCACATGCATGTATGCCACATGCCACTTGGGGAGTTTCTTCATTCTCTCGTTGAATCTCCCAGGTGTGTGTCCTAGCTAACTACAGTATAACAACTTACTAATATAGTTTGTTCTCTCGTTGAATCTGCCAGCCGCTCGTCTTGCCTCATGCCCGTTATGAGGTCATGAGCCCTGCCAGCGATCTCAATCTCATGTCTACATCCACCAACTCGTTTCGCTTTCCTAAACTCAACAGCACCAACTACTCAGATTGGGCCATCAGTATAAAGTCAACCTTATAGTCGAAGTACCTATGGCTCATAGTGGATGGACGAGAACCTCGTCCATCGGAACCTGATAGCATGCAACCATCTGGAATGAAGGTAGCAGAATGGAAAGCTGAAAGAAAGGAATACATGGACTGGCACTTATGAGACGAGGCGGCACAGGGCTTTATGAAAGGAGCAGCCGAGTCTTTGCAATGGCTGCACATCAGCCAATGCAAGACTGCGAAAGCAATGTGGGACATGTTGTCTTCCTTCTAGATAAGACGATGAAGAACCAACTAAAAAAAAAATCGGTGGTCCCCAGACAATGTGTCTTGTCTCCACGGGCTAGAACACTTTGCTCAAGGGAAGTACAAGAAGTCTACCCTTGGCAGAGTTAGAGGTAATGGAAATAGTTCCAGGTAAAAGGGGAGATATAGTGTACCAGGAGCTGTGGTTTGTTTGCCAATCCTCCACGTAAGTTTACAGATTGGTTGTTAAAGATGGTTTCAGCCTAAAGTCTGGTTAGTAAAGGTGATCCTAGGTGAATCACACACCTAATGGGGTCAAGTTAATGACAATAGGTTGGCTAGCAACCGTGAAAGCTTGTACTTGGATAGTACGAGAGGTGGGCAATTTAGAAACTTGGCCTATGTCTTGCCTAATGCTAACGATCTGTGTATAGGAAACTTGCAAAACCCCTTAGGGTAGTAACTGTAACAAATGTGTAGTAGGACGCCTATAGGGAGGTAGTCCTAACGCGCCCTAGCAAGAGTTTGCTTAGGGATGCTAATTAAACGGATAACAGCTTGCCCTAGGAATATGACGTCTAAATGGCAAGAAGTTTAGATGTCAAGATGGTGGAGTAATCCAGCAATATGCTGGGATGTCGAGATGTCAAGATGCTTAGTTCTTGGTTGGTAGTTAACTTGACGGTACACTTAGTAGACTCAGAAAGGTTATGTAACTCAATCTTATTGTCTTATCTAAGGAGCAGGCAAGTTTGGCTTAGAAAGGCAAAGTGTAGCCCTTATTTGGTACTACAGGATGCTTAGGTTGCTTACTAATAGGGACCAGATGCCTTTTGTTGCCCAAAAAGGGGTTTCTCCCAAAAGGATAGTCTTAGGTACTTGTCCTTTATTTAGGTACAAGTCCTAATAGCCTAGTAGTAGTTCTAAACTCCTATTTACTTCACTCTGGGGTACCCTGCCTTATTAGGTCTTATTAGGTTTCCCAGGGGATCTCTTATCAGATGAGATTATCTGAGGTAGAAGATGAGATTCCCTCTGCAGGCCAAAATGCTCCTCTTTATATATATAAATACAGGAGGCTGTGCTAGCCAATCAGAGGGCTTGGTGGCTTATAAATTAAGGCACAATCGCTTACTAATGCCAGGCACAAGCTGTCAAACCCAGGCACACTAAGGGAAAGCACTTTGAGCAAAGGAGTCCAAATCTGGAATGCTCTGCCAAAGAGGTTGGCTATGCTGTGTAGGGCTGTACAGACTAATGGGGACAAGGTCACATGGTAGCTAAGGGTCACATGATCACTTCGTCTCACTGGCACTTAGCTAACTAATCAGATAAATAAAGAGAAATCAAAGAAATAGTTCGCTATGTACAAATGTGCAAGTGTAAGGGTTTGACTAGAGAGATTAATCAATATCTCAATAACCAGTAGGTGGAAAAATCTGGAAAAATAGGGGTATGTAGCTCATGATAGGGGCTATCCTTCCCTATGGTATCAAAGGATGTGGTCCACTAGGGGGCTGTGGAAATTCCACTTCTTGGGTGACTGCTTTGCTATGTGCATGCATGAAACAAGTTCGTGCAGGTCAGCACGTGTAAAGCAGCATTAGCCGATGTCACCTGTCGAAATCTGATCTGATCGGCTAATGCTTGTGTCAATTCCCACGAGTTACCTAATATTTCTCCCGCAGTCAGCTCTACCTTAGTGCCAAGTATCTTAGACAGCACGTCATGAGGATTTGTGGCAGCAGATAACTCCGTGTGCTGCACTGGAAGGCTGTCCACTTACATGGGGTTTATTCCTGTCAACTCTTTCGAAAAACTCTGCACTCCTTCCTTTTTCATCATTCCCTCCCTGCTTCCTCTCAGAGATGTCAATTATCTCTACATCTTCATCATCATGCACATCAGTGTGCACTCGTTGAACGTCCCTTGACGCTCCCATCGGGGAGGTCATTGCTTGATGAGGTAAGTCAATTGTTTTTGATCGCTCGTCGCTAACACCATTTGTTACTTCCTGGCCTTTGGATGGCACAGGAGTGTTCTGGGTGTTGTCCTGTTGCTCAATCGACTTCGCCCTCTCATTCTCACCTCTTAGGGATCCTTTCAGATCATCCTGAGTGTTTGGTAAGTCATTCTCTTTATTCCTTCGCCATTCACACTGATATTGATCTTTCTTCTCAGATCAATCATTTCTTTCAATTTGGCGGCTCGACCATGGACACAGTGCTTCATTAGTGTCGCCGTCATTCGTATTAGGTGAGTTTTTAATCACCACTTCATTTCAGTCGCTGACTACCTCCCAATTTCTTGAGGGGTATATACACTCCTGTCCATGATTTCCTTTCGGGCAGTCTTGGCTTCACACTGAGATCATACCACACCATAACTTTGCAGGACGTCGTCAACATTATCTTCATCATCTTTCGTCCATCAACAAGTAAGGTATGAATAATTTCTCTTCATCTTCTGATTCCTCTTCATCACTGACCAATATATCAGGTACTGATATAATTCAACGATCCGCCGCTTCAGGCTATCGCAGTCTACCATAATTAGGTTCATTTGTGCTCATTTATCGTTTCGTGCGCGCTGCTCAACCATTCGGTGATAGCTCTCGATTATCGATTCATTCAGCTCTCCTATTGAGCGCTCCTTGATTCCCTTGGTAAGTTTACCATGTCCCGTCAGTCATATACATACTAGTTCTCCATGGTCTATTAACTCTAGCACACAGAAACAATCGCTTAGGTGATGGTCATGACTGTTACACCCAAAACACTTAAAGGGTGGGTGAGTATTAGGTAGTGGTCTATTCCTACCATTAGTAGACCTTTGTAGTACTTCCCTTGTAGTAGTACTATTCTGTATACTACCAGGAGTATCTTTGAATGTAGCAGATTTCAACCTAGGATTTTTCTAAGATGTCTGCTATCAAAGGCTCTACTTTAAGGACCTTGATGTAAGCTCTTGCATAGGCAGGATCATCTAGCTTGAGTTTACTCATACGATCTATGAGTGAATCAATATCATCAGAGGACTTCTTAGGTTCCTTCTTTGGCTCAGGCTTCTTCTTTGCCTGTTTCTCAAGGGTCTTCTTTATTCCCTTGTCCTTATGTTTCTTGGAGGACTTCTTCTTCCTCCTTCGACCTTTATCATCACTAGACTCATCGTCTGAACTGTCATCAGATGAATCCGTAGTAGAGTCAGAGTTAGTGCTACTCTCTTCAGAGGAGCTCTCTATGTCTGAGTCTGTTCCATCCTCATCGAACTTGTATCGATGTAATAGCTAGGTTTATGACTTGACTGACTTCACTAATGTGGAAGGGCTTACTCATATCTACGCCAGTATTACCAGCAAGCAGATGTATCTGCACCTTCTCTCACATGTACTTAGGAATTCCTTTCCAAAAGTAGGTGCAGTATTCTTCATCTTGAATCACCTTTGCAGCCTTTAACCATTGTGCAACTACTGTAAACTTGCACTCAGTAGGCCTTCTATTAGTGACATCTTGTCCAGACTCTTCTTGATATATTTCTGAGTGAGCTTCCTAAGATCACTCTTCCTGTACCGAGCATCTACTCACTCAGCATCATAGAGATGGAGGATCTTGGTTCTCAATCCATCCCAATTGCCATTCTCATATTCATTGAGGGATTCAATTAGTCATCCAACTTGACTACTACAGTAGTTGGAGATCCCTTCACATTTCTCCTTGTCAGTGGTGATGTTGTATTGAGTGAGCAATCACTCATATTGCCATAAGAAGTGTTTGACTTTAGAGTAGTGCCCTTTAAATTTGTCAGGGGCATCTCGGCTTCTGTGGCTGGGTAGAGTGGTAGGTGTTGTTCCTGTGCCTGCTATGATTTGTAGTGTCTTGTTATGTACTTGGGGTAAATTTGTGTATTCCCTATGGGACTTGTTGTGATGTAATATTGTTGCTGAAACCCCTTGCGATGGGCTCTAGTTGTCTTCTTTCTAGATAAGATCAGTAGAAACACTAAGAAAACACTTACCAGACAACCAATCTTATCTCCACAGATAGTAAACCTGAAGTGAGGTGAAGAGAGTACTCTTCCCTGGTCGAGTTGGTACTAGAAACAAGTATCAATATCATAGAAAGGGGTTGACTATCAGGCACATGGTTTGTTCAGTCAATCTTCAATGAGGTTGAGGGGGATTGGGGTTCAGCAATACATTGAGGGTCTGGTTTTCAGTTGGGGTGGTGGTATATGAAATGTACAATGGATAGTTGGGAAAATGACAACTCTCAGGTTGCTAGAAGGGTACTTCATAGTGACTAGGGTTACTTCCCCAAGATGTGCTCTCAATGACTTCCAATTAGCTCCAGTTGGCTAGGAATGCTCAATTGGATAGATAGCGTAAATACACTTCACTCTCACTACTGATTCACACATGTCACTTAGATACACAGAATAGTCTTTCCTAAACTGATTCTATTATGCACTAAGGAGTTGGCAATCAGCTTCAATGCTCGACTCGACCCTTTTCCAAGGTACTAATGAACTATTAGATCTCCCTACTAGCTGGGGATCTATTTCCTTTAGTTGCCTGCTCTGGGGTTTTCTCCCTAAAGGTGTCCTAACTGACCTTATCCTAAGGGATTCAGTATACTCCTAACTATGGGTCTAAGTAGCTCTATTTATAGCGTGGGAACTACTCTACACAGCCTCACTATCTGTTTGTAGAGGGGTGCACTTGTGAGCACTTATTGGTTGAGTTCAATTCAAGTAGGAACCTTTTTCCTAAAAGAGGTAACTTCCTAAAAGAGGGAACTGTCCAAATGGGGCTGAATCGCGCTCCTTATATAGTAATTTACATGTGGCTGTGCTACCTTCGGTTCCGAGGTGGCTGTGCCAAAATATGACTCATATTGACTCATACTGACTTACTTTGACTCACCCTGTTAGAAAATGACTTGCAATGAGCTAAAAAATAGCCTTTGGCTTGGCAATGACTCATCATGACTCATGCTGTGCAGGTCACATGATCATTTTGCTAGTCTAGGGACAGTGCTTTGATTAGTCCTCATTTGACTCACTGTGACTCATTATGACTCATGTTGTGCAAGGTCACATGATCTGAGTCAGGTGATTTACAACTGAGGTCACATGCTCCAATTGCTTCTCTGACACTTGGCTAAGTGCTTAAGGATAAAAGAGATATTAAGAAAATGGTTTGCTATGTACTTGTAGGTACTGTAGTAATAAAAGTATGTTGGGAGAAATCATTTTGTTTCTCCACAACCTGTGAATGAACAAATAAGGAAAAATAGAGGTATATTCTAGACACTATGGTCTATATGTCCCTCAATTAGCTAAGCATTTGGACCGTGGGAATATAGTAAAAACTCAAAATCTCGGGTCAAATGTCTAGTATCACATATACAATACGTAACTATGTATCTGCATTCAATCAGTTTGGTGCAGGTCAGCACTTAAGCACATCTTGAGGTATCTGAATGGGACAGCACATTTCGCACTGATCCTTGGATGGAAAGGGACAGACGGCATTGATTTGATTGGATGGACAGACTCAGATTGGGCACAGGACACAGACACACAAAAGTCGATCAGTGGATTCGTATTTGACATGGCAGGGAGCAAAGTCGCTTGGTCATCGAAGAAGCAACCTACTGTTGCCCTCTCGACTGTTGAAGCAGAGTACATGGCCGCATCAAACGCAACGAAAGAAGCCATCTGGCTTTGAATACTACTTGAAGATATGGATTTCAAACAGGTCTCAGTGACAACAATTCACACTGATAATCAAGGATGCATTGCGCTTGCACATAACCCTGTTAACCACACCCACACGAAGCACATTGCCATCTGACATCATTTCATTCGCGAACGCATTGCAAACAAGGAGATAGATTTACGCTTTGTGTCTACGAAAGACATGCTTGCCAACATCTTCATGAAACAACTCCCCCGCGAGACATTCGAGAAGTTCTGCAATGCCCTTGGAGTGGGAGAACATTAGGCACTCGTCGAGTGGGAGTAACAAACGTACCAGATTGTAGGTATACGACTCGCGCTCACCGACTTAGCTACACGCACTAGTACCCTTTGTTTTTTATTACTCACTCCAACTCCGACCGCACGCATATACGCCACGCGCCGCTTGGGAGTTTCTTCGTTCTCTCGTTGAATCTCCCAGGTGTGCGCCCTAGCTAACTACAGTATAACGACTTACTAATACAGTTTGTTCTCTCGTTGAATCTCCCAGCCGCTCGTCTCGCCTCGCGCCCGTTGTGAAATTGTCGGGGTCAAACAGCCGACGTTGAACGGGGGAACGACGCCGAGGTGGGTGTGCGGGCGGCGTACTATGACGAGCCTCGCACGTGCGACCAGGTGCTACCTGTGGAAGAGCAGGGATAGGCATGGTAATATGATTGTCTGACGCGAGGCCTGAATCGTCGATGAACCTTGAACCCATGGCGAGACATCAGCTATCAAATACATGTATTGGCTAGGTTTGAGCGGATGAAGCAAAGCCTGGACAGTCAAGAAGGAAGAAGATTACGGTAACACGCAAGTTACGAGACGTCGAGCGTGCGCACATTGTCCAAAATATCAGCCAACGAGATGTTCTCCTGAAATCACACCGTGATCGCGCTATCTACCGCGACCCGCTTGTAATCCTCACGTCCACCTGTCGACGCCAGCGAGACCAAGAGCGCACCAAAGGGTCGTCCAAGGGGCGCAACCAGCCGTCAGTGCACGGGCGAGAAGTGTGTGACGGCGACGTTTCGGGGAAGTTCGGCAAGAATAATACATTTCCTCGTCAAAGATCCCTTCATCATCCGTGTCTAGTGGGGGTGGTAGCAAGGTATTTTCTCTTTTATCCCCGCGCCCTAGGAGAGTATCCAGCCAAGGGTCGACGAAATATAGAGAATCCATCCGAGAGCGTTCGTGTCTCGTTTTGATTTCCATCATCCCAAAGGCCATGGTCTCCGAACGATAAACGCGACCTGCACGTGTTCGGTAACGTGAAAATGTGAGTTGGAAAGCAATGCATGTAAGTTCCATTCGACTTGCTGCGGACCAAGGTGCAGAAAAAATGAAGACGCGAAGTATCTCAAAGTTACTACTGTTACCACTCAATCATTACCACCCAGAATACCGTATATCCCCGTACTGACACCTCGAACGCTTCATCTCGCGGCAGGCCCTCACCCTGAATCCAGTTCATACCCTTACATTTCCAACTTTTTGTCTTCAAACGCACCCGGGACTTGTCTCTAAAAAAGACGACCATGGGACAGGAAGAGAGCTCGTAACGACGAGGACTCGTACATACCACCGTAATATCTGACAATCGCATCGCAGATCACCACTGTCTACCCCCCGTCGCCAACGCATCAAACTCTGCATTGCGCGTGTTGGCTGGAGCCAATTGATAACCAGTCCCTCCAATGACCGCATCACATTCTGGGCATCTCGACACTTGTTGCGCCCCTCCGCACTGCATCCAGATCAGTAAAGTTGTTTTCATCAAACGATGCCTCGTCAACGCCATCCACGCACCTCGGTAATCACAAACGTGTGGCCATTCGGGCAGTTGTAGAAATGTCCGGCGCTTGCTGGCCAATGGGGTTTTCTCCATGAGTCTACGTTCAGAGCAAAAAACCGAAACCGACCGTTGCTTACCGAAATTGAACGCCTTGACGATGGCGATACGCTCCTCGAGCGAGACAGGCTCGTAAAACGTGTCCATGCGAATCGAACGTTCGATTTTCTCCCACTCGTCGACAATGTCACGCGCGACACTCGAGAAATTCGTCTCCAACCAGTCCATCTCTTCAGCGCTCGTCTTTTTCTCCCTGTGTTCTCGGATTGTCGTCTTCATCATCACCCCCGCCCGCTCGCGGAGATTCGATGCACGCTCTCCTAGCGTGTGCCTATGTTCCTGTTCTTTAAATTGTCCCGTCATTTTGCACATCATCGTGTCAAACCGGAATTCCTCCAACGAAATCCGCATTTGATACAGAGCTGTCTTCGAGACCTGACGATGGGATTCGGAGTCTTTTGCGACGTCGAAGGCAACGTCAGCATCTCGCGAACAGCTCTTGAACAGAAATCCGATAAAAGCAGCCCATGCCAATTGTTGATTCGTTTTGACGCCGTTTCCGGTGCGCTTGCTGATTGCGTCGAACCACGTCGTCGTCATGTCGGTCAGTATGAGCCGAATATGAATCGTCAACCAGATCGCTTCTACCAAGAATCTCCGATCCGCGAGAGGGCGCGGTTGGCCGATCTTGATCTTCGCAACGCGCATTGCATGAGTCATGGGGTCTCTCGGCGAAGTTCCAGGATAATCGAGCACCGAATTGACCTCGCGCTCGTGCAGACTCGAAAACGCCGCTTCCCATGCATCCTTATGCGCCGAGCGCGTCCCAGCGACTTGTACTGCCTGTCTGTAGGCAATCAGGAGTTCATTCATCGCCTTGCGCCAGACGTCCAGCACGGAACTATCGATGGCGTATAGTCGTGTGTTTGCAGGAGTGATCTCCAGATCCGAAATGGGCATTTGCTTGTTCAAACTCAAAGCCTTGCTTCGAGCCTTTCCCTGATCCGTTCGCTTCTTCTCATCAGTCTTGTCCTTGAACTTGAGGTTTATGGTCTCCGCGGCCTTTACCAATTGATCCTTCTTTGCATTGATGGACACAGACTGGAGCGATGTCTGAACGGTCCCGAGATCCAACGACATTTGACCGGCGACGTTACGTTCCAGAATGTCCAGGTCCGCACGCTTGAAGATACGACCATAGCGGGGTGCCGTGATCTCTGCACGACAAGTCGGACACGTAGGTGGCCGCCTGAACCCGATCGGGGACAACAGACCCAGCCATTTCCCGTCCGCTCTACAGCTATAAAACTCGGTCATCCCACAATGTCCATCGAGCGTCTCGACGGTAAGCGCGTGACGACATGACGGAATGGTGATCAACATCTCGTCCAAGGACTCCAAGTCAGGGTCGATCTCCGCCAGGGTGCGTTGCATGATAAAGTCTGCCACCTGAGCCCTTTGATCTTCGGAAGCACACTGCGGGCAGACTTGAATGGTACAATCCTCCCCGCACACTGTGGGAAGATGAGGTTCATGATCCGAAAACGACGCTGGGTATCTTACCCGAGGGGCATCGGTGACCACAGCGGAGAACCTTTTTACAACGTCTGTCACAGGGAAGCCGGGCACAAACCTTCCAACCGCCAGTTTAGCTCAGGAAAGATCTCCGGATCACTGTCACTCACAGAACCACAAGGAACTGGACAAGTGCGGTGAGGGCATACCCTGTAACCATTCGTCAGAAAGTGGGCAAACTATGACCGGCAGAGACAAGGCACTTACCAAGTACATGGTTGCTTGCATGGCGCACATGGAACAGAACAAGGGCGCTTGCACTGGGCATGAGGGCAGACTTGCCTGCATTTGGCATTGCAGCGTGTCGAGTGCTCGTGTCCCTCAGAGCACGGTTCCTGACAAGCATGCTCGCAATACAAACGTTTCTGACAGGGGTGCGCAGCGTGTTTGATCCTCTTGATGGCACCTCCGACAGCCGGTGTCTCATTGAGCGATTGACAGTCGTCGCACATCGCGTTGCAGTTCTTGCCACAGCACGCCATTAGCTCTGCACACCGAACCACACATCGGCAATCCTCTGGATCCTGAGAACAAGACATCCAGGCTTGATGTTCACAATCTGGGAGCTGTTTCACCACCTCTTCGTTGCAGCGAACGCTTTCGAGCATGTCCAGTCGGTAGCTAAAGTTGTACTGTCAGCCGAGTGAAAGAGTAAACCCGTCCCGTCGAGCGTACCATGGAATTGAATCCTTGACGTGTCCGCACGGCAATTGAACGTTCGGTACTGGGAACTGACAATCACCACATGGCGTGTGGCAGTCCTTCCTGCAAGGGTGGTCTCGGGGGCAGAGCCTTCGGCACGGTTTGGTACACATTACGGCAACATGGTTAGGATCGTCGCAATGACACTGTATTCCGGGACCGATTAAGCTTGGGATCGATGGAGGAACAAACGTGGGGGTTCATACCTTGAATGGACAGAGATGACCACATTTCAATAGCATGTCACACTGCTCCATACAACCACCTGCGAGCGTCGTGAACCATCGTACCGTGAGCGGGAATCTATGATGACACGTACCGTCTGGCGCGATCCGGGAAAGTTGGCCCGGGGACGAGACAAACTCTACCCTCTCGCGATGTCTATGACAAGCCACGGGTAAAGCTGGACCCAAAGCATCCTGCGCGTCGAGTTCCTCGAGAATGGAACGCCACATCCTGCTTCTGGATGACAGATTCTCGGCGTTTCCAAAGATGTAAAGACCTTCGCGCGCTCGGGACAAGGCCACTGCAAAAAATGAGTGAGCGAGAAAGCAAAGGTTTGGAGGGAACGAAATAGCTACCGTTCGTGCGATTCTCAGACTAGAAAGCAAAAATGTCACAATCGGCTGAAGTGTTTATAGGCTGTAAATCAGCACGTACCTTGAGGAATCCAATGTTTACTCGAGTGTGTTTAGACATCTCCACATCATCGTCAGCGCCACCAGAGTTCCGAACGAGTGAAAGGATGATGATCTTTGTAATCGTTAGCCGGCGACAGGCACGTTCAAACACACCCGACAGTTGCCTACCTTTCCTTCCTCTCCCTGGTAGTTATCGACGGTCCGTAACCTGACCTGTCAAGTTGGCCTAGTTAGACACGAGACGGGTGGTTCGTGGACAAAAAAAAACATACGCGTTTTGTCACTTTGACTTGCTGGATGGATCCACCGAGCAGAGGGTCGTCATCCTTGTCAGCTTCGCGATCATTGAGGTCGGCTTGATCCCGTTCATCAATCACGACTGCGACCTCGCCAGCCAAAGCATCTCTGAGTCGGGCAAGTTGTCCCAAATAGGCACACAAGACGACGATGTCGCCCTCTGCGGAGTAGCAACCTTGTCTAGGAACAGAGTGAGCGCGAACGATATGGCGATAATCACGAGGCAACATACCGGAGGAGGTAAAGCACGAGGTCTCGGATCATTTCAACCTTGAATTCCAGACGTGAGTCCTTCGTCGTGCAAGAAACACCGTGTTCTCACCTCATACGTGTTGTATTTGCTCGCCGTATCGTCCGTCCCGCCATTCTCCTTGTGGTTATGGGTCACAAAGAACAGGTTCTTCACCATACCACGAACGTCGGGGTAAGATTTCACCAACTCATGGTCCTGCAGTCCCTCGTAGAGCGTGTTCCTGACCATGTTTAGCCAACTCAGTTTACTTTGATGGATGACTAGATGCACACCTGATCAGGCTCGAGATCGTCGGCCGCATTCGTCGCTGCACATCAATCCGGGACATTGGCAGACCAGACGTCGACAGGCGCTCCATGAGCGACATATCAAATCGATACAGCTTGCTCCCACGTGAGTGGTCCATCGATAGTGCTGGGCAACAAAAAGTCAAGCGGCGAATGTGCAGTCACAATCAAAAATACCAAAGTTGTTCAGCGTCGGACGCAGTTGGAGAGGATCCCCAATGAGAATGAGGTGCTCGACAGACGGCACAAGACTTCCCAACACGTGGGCCTCGAGTACCTGACCGGCCTCCTCGACCATCAATACCTTGGGGGACAGTGACTACATAGTTACAGCGTCAACATTACGGACGAAATAATTCGCGAGATGACACACCTTCAGAAGCGTTGCGAGTTTGGCTGCGCCTGTAGAGAAGATACATAAGAATGCAAAATCATATACTTATATCGACCCCGAGTACCTGTCGTAGTACATCCAATGATCTTGACGTTTTTCAACAAATCGCGTCGGACCTATATACACATGGTTTCAGAACGAGCAAGTCGTCGAGTGTTGCATACTCACCTCTTCTTTAATCTCGTTGTATTCTTGTACTTTTTCAGCGTGCCTCTTTCTGAGTCGGTCGTATTCGTCCTGTTGATTTTTCTGCATTGCCGTCCGCGCCTCTTCAATCCAGAATTCATGAAGCGTCTGCCGTTCGTGTTGACTCAGGTTCCAGACCCCACCCTCCACTAGAAGCTCCTCCAACGTCCGATTACCACCAGGAATCGTTGGGACCCCATCTTCTCCTAGGGCCGCAAAAAAACCTACAGCATCATTGACATATGCAGCGTAAGGAGCTTCCATCTCCGTAATAGGCGGTGACTGGGTAGATTGTTCAGGTAACGAAGCTGGCACTCTCGCTTTCCCTGCCTCTGTGTCGACGTTCGAATCCGGCGGCGTGTCAGAAAAGGCGGTAGTCATCCAACTTTTCTCGGGTAGAATCTCGAAGCTTTCGTCATCTGACTCCTCGTCCTTGTCTTCTTCCCAAGTGTCCATGTCCCTAGCACCCGCCCTGGTCTCGGTCTCCAGGAGCTCAAAGCGGTTGGAACGAGTAGTAGAAGGTCCAGGTCCACCAAGTTCATCGAGTGAGCTGCTGTTCTGTGGGACTTGGGAAACAGTAGGATTGGTGATTGTTTCCAGGAACCCTAAATCGCCAGAGTTCTTCCAGAAAGCATATATAGAAGTGTCCTCTTCAATAACGTGGCCTCTGGGGCCCTGCGTTTGCCACTTGTCTTCAGATTCGGAACCGTCCTCCGAAAGGCTCTTAGCAACGCCAATCCATGGAGGTGGGTCAGACATCATAGCATGGTGTTCGGGGTAATAGACTTCAAGATACTTGACGATTTCCGACGAGTCCGACTCGAGGTTAACCTTGTGCATGCGCTCAATCAAGTTGGAGATCTCCTTTCCCACAAAGTTGAGTTCGCGATACTTGGAATTGGATGTGCTCCTTAGACGAGACTGTCCAGCGGCCATTTCCCGTGTCTCGATCGAATACTGGGAGATGCGCTCTTCGGATGCACGAGAACCCAAACGAATAATGTCTGTCGTAATACCTGCATCAAGGACGGAACACAACATATGGTCGAGCGCGTGATTCGTGAACGCGATCATAAGAATGGGACGAATATCATTCGCGATGAGCACACGCAGGAGCTCGACACCCGTGTAGCTCTGGAACCAAAACGCGTCATTGGTATACCGACTTGGTTTTGGTAGTTACAAAGACGTTACCTTTCCGGTTCCAGGTGGTCTAAGCGCGACGTTAACAACTGACTTGATCCCAACCTAGATACCTGACTCACCCTTGAATCAATACGAGTTCTCTCGACAGTGCGGCGATGACAGCATCTGCCTGACTGGGGTCAAGACGACTGGCCCGACGCAGCTCTGCTCGGGCATGGTCGACCGAACCCTTATCAGCCACGTTCATCCGCAGATCGTCCACCTCGACTCCTAGATCAAACAACGATGACAGTCGAAAGCTGAAGCCTGGGATCCGCGCATACTTTGGAGGGTCAATTGTACAGCTGCTTAAGTAATCGGATGGATGGAAAACGAGATAACGGGAGAAGGGTATGATCTCGGGCTCCGTCTTAAGCGCCTCGAGGAACGGACGGATGGCTTCGAACAGGACGGGCGACTCGATGAGCACCTTGGTTCCATCGAATGAAGAACGTCCAGTCCTCAGCTCGGAAAGAATGCGTAATTCTATGTCGCTGTCGAAAAAGACGACTCGAATCTTGACGCTATTTGCGTTGCTTTGAACGTGTTCGGTCAATTCCGTTAGCGAACTGGCTATGGTACCGAGATGGACGGATGTTGCCGAGTTTGTCTTCCAAACAAGAGCGACGAGACCGCCTTGTACAAGTCGCTTGCCACTCATTCCCTTCCAAAATGCAGCGCGTGCTCCGGCCTGCGCAGAACGAGCTCTGCCAGGAGGCGCCTTGACAGTTAGACTCGTGGATATGCCCCGGCGGTCAGGAACCAACGACTTGAAGGTGACGTCGGTGTAAACATTGAACATCAAGGAATCGTAGCCGTTGGCCACCCCATGATACTTTCCTCCCCCTTTTTGAAGGACCTCCCCTAGTCTTGTTTTGGGCTGACTTGAATCGTTCAGATCATCTTGTACGAATTGCACCGCCCCCCGCAACGGTGCCCTGCAATTGACGTTATGTACTATGCAAGCAAACGACAACTGAAGCACTTGCGTTAGCTCTTCTCTCAGGAGACGAAACTGGCCATCCAGCAGGCGTTGCATAGACTCCGCCGGAGCAGGGTGTGGCGCGTCGAACAAGCTAGCAGGCAAAAACGGCTGAACCCGGCACATCAATTCTTCATGGGTCGGCGCGACACGAATGTTATGAATGTCCACGAAATCATTGTCGTGTCGCGGACCATCCGGACGCAGGTCTCCGGGAGGATCATAGGTGCTGTGCAGTGCAGCGACGAGACCCTCATTCGAGGTCCTATCTTGACCGCCGAGTACATTCCTGCGAGAATCCGAGCGTGTTTCCTTGCCAAGTTCGCGATTGACAATTGACTCCAAACGATTGACCTTTTCCCTGAGCGAGTTGACAAGGAGATCGCGAACAGGAATTTCGATGCCCTGGAATGGGTTATCGAATGTCGGGGGGGACGAGAAAATTCCAGTGGTCCACTGGTCGAACCAGAGGCGAAGATTTGTGACCAGGGTGACAAGCCGCGGATACATCGCCACAGCGTTCTTGAATCGCACCAGGCACCTACAAATGTTACAAAGGACGGATCTCAGAGTGAGATTAAAGTCGACATACTCATCCAATACACCAGCTATAGATGCTAATACCTGGGCGCCCAACTGAGGATGGTTCGTTCCAAACCCAACATCTCTGAAGGAACGATTGGTCATGACGATAGCCATGCTCTTTTCGATCGTGTCGGCTAGCTCTTTGAGGTTTTGCAGTACCTCGGTAAAGAGAGTACTGCATCAACGCCAATCAGTAGTAACCATGTAGCACCGTTCAGAAATCCTCACTTCACTGAGGTTACGAGCGTACTCTTGACGACAAAGTCGGATGACAAGTACTGTGGGAAGTGAGCGGAAAGCAAGCTCGAGAATAACAGGTGCACTGACACGTAGTATCGGCAGTATCCCTCGTTGGAACGAAAGAACCTCACGGCTGTTTCCGGCGTGTGTCGACACTTGTGGCCAAAGCATGATATTTATGAGCCGCTGTAAACCGTTTTGCTGCGAGGGGGAATCAAGCCGAGGTTTACAGGAGAATCCATATCATGACGTACAGAGGCCATGGTTTGCAAAAGGAGCTGCTCGTCAAAGCGGGATGAGCGTCATCGGTGATCGGAATCATCGCCATTATCTACAACTTACTTGTCCATCTTCTTGCGTCTGGAAAACGATTCAGCACGTTGTCTGCGACAACAAAGATCGCATGACGTACCCAACCCGCATTAGAGGCAGTGGCGCTGTTGAGTGGCTTTAAAAACGCATAGACTTCAAACGTGCTTTTAAATTTAAAGTTGTCAGAGAGGAATCGCTTCAAGACGTTGTGTGCTTCAGATGGAGACAAGGAAGAGGAAGAGTCTAGGGAGAAAAAACCATCCGTTCCGCTGCCACTCATTTTCGACAAACCTTGTTGGGTCAAAAAAGGAGTGATACGCTGTAAAACGGCAGCTGATCGCGACGTGGTACCAGATGGAGTGGATGAAGGGGATAGGGTGGGTCTGTCCGCTCTCTGGGTATGCGCGTAGTGGCAGTTAAATTCCCTCGTGCATCTGCCTTGTTCCCAGAAGAACCTGCAGACACCTGGAGGGGGGTTCCCGTTGCCACCCGGGTGAGGGGTGCGCTGTGGCGCAGCAGGACTGTCAGGGGTTGAAGGGGAAAGTGGTCGAGTGCTATCGCTGGGAGACGAGTGTGTAAATTTACACTGGTTGCCTCTGTTGCAACCAGCAGGTGTGTTGAAGAAACGACAAGGAGAACGAGACATTGCGAAACAATGTGTGCATGAACGTGGGGTCTCTGAGGAGTCTCACTGATCATGAGTACTATATATACCGAAATCGAAGACGTGCATACAGCAAGTCTTATGTAACTCGCACTGCCTAACCCTCGATAAGAGTCACTGCCAGCAGTCGAAGTTAGATCTCGAGGAATCGTGACTCGGAGTCTGGCCGCGGCCCCAGGAATTTGAAAGTGCCAAATTCTTCTGAAACGGAAGTTGCTGGCATTACCGACGACCGATAAGTTCGTGTGCGCTAGTCGAGATCAGAACTTGAGCAGATACATCGTGCTCGTGAACGACTTTCTTTTCTTCCCAACGTCACGGTGATCGAATGTACAAGACCAGAGGTTGACATTGTCATCTGGAGCGACGACCGTTGGCACAACCCTTGCTTGTGATCGGTCCATTTCCAAAGTGCTGTGATTGGTTGCCATCAGTGGCAACCTAGATGGGAGTCACCGACAGACCTTCGATGGAATCCTGGCAGCGGCTGAATCTAGGACATACTAGAAGGTACCGGGTTCTTCTGAAACAAAACTGGCTGTGCGCGTTATCCTGGAACGACTGCCATGTTCGACCTTCGTGTACCCTAGACGAGGTCAGAACTATCATGGGCCCCAGTGGTCATGTCTTTTCTTCCCTACACCGGCAGATTCCGGGGCGCGGATTGTTCAATATTAACCTTACATAAGTTGCGGTATGGTCCGAGATTGTGCCCGTTGCGGCGCAGCGAGGCACGCGCAACGTAAGGTCTTCGGACCAGCGGGCGAGGTAGCTCCCACGCCTTTTTCTTTCGAGCTCCTTGCACCAGCTGATCCTCCGACTGCAGCTCGATCACAAGCTTCATCACAGTTGGCTCCCATCACACATCCTTCCTTCCCATCATTTGTTACTCTCACCTTCCGTCTCTCCTTTCTCAGTATCTTTCCTCGCCACCATGGATCTGAATCTGAACCCCATGCCAGACTTCACAGCAGAAGAGGCTTTCTTACTGTGGGGTGCCCTCATCGAGGCCTTTGGATGGAATGAGGAACAGGCCATCCAGCACCTGCAGGCCACCTGGTGTCAGGCACACCCAGAACCACTCCTGCCACAAGAGCCATCAGCTCAGCCACCATGGGACTGCCCAGAGGACGAAGAAGACTGGCTGATGGAGCAGTCAGGAAGAGCGGAGGAACTAGGAGACCTAGCCAAGCAGGCCCAGGATAAGAAGAAGCTCACTATTGGAGACTTTGAGGAAGACATGCCCCCATCCAATGTCATTGCCTCGCGGTGTCTTCTTTCTAGATAAGATCAGTAGAAACACTAAGAAAACACTTACCAGACAACCAATCTTATCTCCATGGATAGTAAACCTAAAGCGAGGTGAAGAGAGTACTCTTCCCTGGTTGAGTTGGTACTAGAAACAAGTATCAATCTCATAGAAAGGGATTGACTATCAGGCATGTGGTTCATTCGTCAATCTTCAATGAGGTTGAGGGAGATTGGGGTTCAGCAATACATTGAGGATCTGGTTTTCAGTTGAGGTGGTGGTATATGAAATGTACAATGGATAGTTGGGAAAATGGTCTAGACAACTCTTGGGTTGCTAGAAGGGTATTTCATAGCAACTAGGGTTACTTCCCTAAGATGTGCTCTCAATGACTTCCAATTAGCTCCAATCGGCTAGGAATGCTCAATTGGGTAGGTAGCGTAAATATGCTTCATTCTCACTACTGATTCACACACATTGCTTAGGTACACAGAATAGTCTTTCCTAAACTGATTTTATTATGCACTAAGGAGTTGGCAATCAGCTTCAATGCTCAACTTGACCTTTTCCCAAGGTACTAATGAACTATTAGGTCTCCCTACTAGCTGGGGATCTATTTCCTTTAGTTGCCCGCTCTGGGGTTTTCTCCCTAAAGGTGTCCTATGTAACTGACCCTATCCTAAGGGATTTAGTATACTCCTAACTATGGGTCTAAGTAGTTCTATTTATAGCATGGGAACTTCTCTGCACTTGTGAGCACTTGTTGGTTGAGTTCAATTCAAGTAAGAGCCTTTTTCCTAAAAGAGGAAACTGTCCAAATGGGGCTGAATCACGCTCCTTATATAGTAATTTACATGTGGCTGTGCTACCTTCAGTTCCGAGGTGGCTGTGCCAAAATATGACTCATATTGACTCATACTAACTCACTTTGACTCACCCTGTCAGAAAATAACTTGCAATGAGCTAAAAATAGCCTTTGGCTTGGCAATGACTCATCATGACTCATGCTGTGCAGGTCACATGATCATTTTGCTGGTCTAGGGGCAGTGCTTTGATTAGTCCTCATTTGATTTACTGTAACTCATTATGACTCATGCTGTGCAAGGTCATATGATCTGAGTCAGGTGATTTACAACTGAGGTCACATGCTCCAATTGCTTCTCTGACACTTGGCTAAGTGCTTAAGGGTAAAAGAGATATTAAGAAAATGGTTTGCTATGTACTTGTAGGTAGTAATAAAAGTTTGTTAGAGGAAATCATTTTGTTTCTCCACAACCTGTGAATGAACAAATAAGGAAAAATAGAGGTATATACTAGACACTATGGTCTATATGTCCCTCAATTAGCTAAGCATTTGGACTGTGGGAATATGGTGAAAACTCAAATCTTAGGTTAAATGTCTAGCATCACATATACAATAACTATGTATCCGCATTCAAACATTTTGGTGCAGGTCAGCAGCCATTACAGTATGTACTCCAAAAAATCATGGTGTTCGAATACGTCGAGTTATGGTACTTCACAAAAACAGCTGCTTCAAAGTCATAAAGCAAGCTCACTTGCAGGCCAACAATGCCTTTGAGCTTGCATCCACCAACAAGATTCTCACTTTGCATCCTATCACCACAGTCAAGGCCTCTAAATATGCTAAAGCCAACAATGAGCTGTTGTTCACAGAGATCTTGCAGGTGTGGACCTCATATCTGGAGCACTTACAGTAAAGGAGGCTGGCTGGCCAGAAAAGCACATTGCAGCGCTTTTCAAATTCTTCTAGAACCTAGAATGTCACCTTTTCCACTTGTCCACTTGGCATGGTGACCAGATCCTTGCCACATATGCTGCCAAAACCAGAAGACACTGACATGACAAACTCAAGTCTGGCAACACTTTCAACATTGTGATCATCAATGAAAATCTGCTTCAACATGTTGTCATGGAAGTCAACGACGTGATGTTGGGAAAGGTCAGTCCTCGCTCCCCACTTTTGGCTTAGTATACTGACAAAGATTGCCCTTGTTCCCCTCTCCTCATTCCTTCTCTCCCTGATGCACTTGGCGATGTTCTATCAGGTGCCTCTTACCATGATTGGTTTTGCAGGCCGAGAACCTCATAAACACACAAGTGTCTTCAACAGCAGCCCACAGATGATCGTGGTGTTCATATGCCTCTCGGGCAGACTACACCCACAATCGTTGCTGGAGTTTGTGCTCCAGGTCCCCCCCTCCCCTGCAGTTTTGCAGCACTAACGGATCCACCAGAGAGTTACCCCAATCCCCCGTGATGCAAAGCCCTCACAGAAACACTCACCACAAGACTACGTGCCCATTAAATCTGCTTGCCCATCATGCCTCGAACTGACATCCTCATAATGTCAACAACTGCTCCTCCTCACACCTGTGGAACTGGAGCTGCAGTGCATGCGAGACGTTCCCCAGAGGGGCGACTCATTGACCCAGGTGGCAATGTCCTCTGTCACGATTGGTAAAAGCCACAAGGCTATTCCTGCCCCCACAACAATGCCAAGCACTGCCTGCTCAGGTTGTAGAAGCACTAGCCATGATGCTCAGAAATGCCCTAAAGCACAGCCATACAATAACACCATACAAGGTTGATGCATGGCAGGACTTCCTTTCACTGAGCAGGCTTATTGCCTCAATACCCTAACCTCATTAAAGGACTCTTGCATGGTTTTTGTGCTTTCATGCCACCCTTAATCCAAACCTTCACCCCACCTAATCATTCCTCAGTAAAACAGTACAAAGCAGTCTTTGATGACATTGTCCATAAAGAACTCTTGAAATATCATTATATCAGACCACTTATAGAAAGTGAGGTACAGCAAGCTGTAGGGACACTTTCAAACCTCTCCGCTCTTCTTAATATCTAAGCTGGGCCAACCAGGTAAATACAGAATGATCCAGGACCTCTCACATCCATGAGGGTCATCTCCTGTACAATCCATAAATGTATGCTTGTCCCCAGACAATTTCACAGCCCCATACAGTACCTTCCCCATAGTAGCACTACTCCTATCCTCTCGCAAGGAGCAGTCAGAGATGTAGCTGAGGCTTATCACACCATCCCCATACACCCTTTCCAGTGGAATGATTCTCATAGTCCATTTATCAAAGTCATACCTTGCCATAGATACAGCTTTATGTTTCAGCTTTGCTCCCTCCACTGGCATCTATGGTGATGTTGCAAGTGCTGGTGCTGACATTATGTGCTTCGTTGGTATTGGACCTATCTTACACTGGGTAGATGATCACCTGTTCATTCATATCCCACAGGCACACCTAGAAAACTACAACAAATCCCACCATGATGCTGCCAAACATATCGCTGTGCAGGAAGGGCCAGCAGTACATGGTGACTGTTTCTGGTTCAAAGAAATCCATTACCTGATGGCTTCACAGAGGAATTTGACGAAGACTGCGCTTTTGTCTTGCGCAACTTCAAAGACACCAGAAACCAAGACATTGACAAATACCCATATGGGTACAACATGGTTGACATTGACTCCATTTTGAGCACCCTTGGCATCCCATGGGAACCTTCAAAGGACTTGCCCTTCTCAACAACCCCCACCTTCATTGGTTTCATGTGGGACTTGAAGCAATGAATAGTCATGCTTGCCGAAGTGAAGTGGCTCAAGTACCTCATAGCCTTGCAGGATTGGGCATCAAGAAGGGTACACACCTTGCATGAGGCCCAGAAGTTGCTTGGCAAGTTGATGCACACAGCAAAAATCTTCCCAGAAGGGCATTCATACTTAGCTAATCTCAAGAGCATGCTGACCATTTTCAGTCACAAGCCTTTTGTCCCTCACACATCTCCCAAGGGCACCCAGGACAACATCAAGTGGTGGGCCGAGTACCTTGCAACACAAACCTCTCCTGCACCTCTACCAACATACCGACCACCAATCGACCTGCAGGCTTATTCAGATGCCAGCTCATCTATTGGCATTGGAATCTGCATCCAAGGATACTGGCACACATGGAACCTTCAGGTAGGATGGAATGCAGATGGCTGTAACATTGGCTGGGCAGAGGCAGTGGGCTTTGAGCTCCTCGTCCATGCTCTTCTCTGCCACATTCAGCCCGGCATCACCCTTCTTGTTCATGGAGACAACCAAGGGGTCGTTGAGGCATGGCACCACAGCCATAGCAGAAACAACCACATCAACCACATCTTCAAATGGCTCCTACCTGAGCTCATATGAAAAAATTGCGACCTCATTACTAGGTACATCCCCAGTGGAGGCAACCCCGCCAATCTTCTTTCACATGGCATTTCCCCCCCCATTTCTTACTTCTTCCCTCCTTTCACATCCCTGCTGAACTCGCCACCTTCCTCCAGGATCCCCCCCTCATCACAGTGGCACCATCAGCCACTTGCACATAACCCTAGCACACCCAAACCCCTGCACCTCACATTGCTCACATAGGCTTTGCAGTCCCGCATGGAAAGAAATCCCCTGTTATGGTTGGTTCTGGTAGAGCCAATTGTAGCCTCAGTCGTTCAAGGGTTCAAAGGTTCAGTCCTTCGTTAAGGAACTGATAGTTCAAAGGTTCAAAGGGAGCGTCCACTCAAAAGTAGGACAAAGACTTAGAGAGCGGTTCAAGGAGGTGAAGATAGATGTATTCCTGAGGAGGTCTAACTTAGAGATATATCATAGAAATGCTGGGCTTATATACAATAAGAGAAACAAGATGACAAAGCGAAATGGAAACTCGTAGAAGGTTTTAGAACGTTCAAGAAGTGTAATCGTGAGACAAAGATAAGAAGAAGCAGACAACGAGGTAAAGGAAGCGAGATAAGCATGGAACGTGGTAGAATGTGAGAGAACATGATAGAACATTGTGAAACATGAGAGAATGTTTGGGAAGAAAGGAGTTTTAGTAAGGGAAAGAAAAGAATCATAATATTACCCCCGTGTTAGAATCAAGTCCACGACAAAGATACAACTTCAAAGATTAATATATCCACCACCAGGAGAGCTAGTCATGTTGGCTACTGCTCTATCAGAGTAGTCATCGTAATTGTCATAGTTGGGAGAGGGAGAGCGATGATGATGAGGAGGAAGAATGGGGAGGATGTAACGAGACCTGTGGGAGAAGGTCAAAGAGTGGGACCCTCTGGAGGAGGAACGAGAGAATCTGCAAGAGGAGAGAGGGGAGGTGCAATGGAGGGGACAGTCACAAGGAAGGTGACTGGGGTACCATCAAAGGCAGGAGGAGCATTGAAAGACAGGGCAGTTAAGATGAATATACCCTAGTCAGCGGCAAGAGAAATAGGCTTCATTGTATCAGGGGTGAGTAGAAGGAAGGGGGGAAGAGCCATCTCCTCTGGTCCAGTAGGTGTGGAATCAGATATGAGCATCAGATGGTGAAAAGTTTTGGTTACCTCCACTAGTCCAGGTGTACTCGATGGCTTGGAGGGTTTCTTCTTCAATTGGAGAAAGGGGAGAGGATGAAGTAGAGTCCAGGTTTCTGGCCAGAGCCAAATGAAAGGAGGCAGGGAAGGAGGTGGTGGAGGCAAGCTCTTGGAGGTAGCGATCTAAATCTTCAAGGAATTCCAATATGCCAAGTTGGTAGAGGGTAATGAGGAGATATCCCTCAATGTCACAGTGAATCTGGCAGATTTGCCCAGTATATGAGGTAAGGAAGGCATTACGGAGGAAAGCGTGGTAGAGAGCGTAGAGGAGGGAGCCCATGTCAAGGAAAGAGTCTATGGCTGTGGAGAGGTGGGGGTTGTGAAGGCCATTGACAAGTCTAGTGAGATCATTTGCATCAGGGAGATCGTCCCTGGTGTGGTGAGTGAAAGTGGATATGTCTACAGAGTGTTACGGTTTTTCTCCTTTTCCCTCGTTGTCTTCCTTCTAGACAAGACGACGAAGAACCAACCAAAAATCGGTGGTCCCCAGACAACGTGTCTTATCTCCACGGGCTAGAACACTTTGCTCAAGGGAGGTATGAGTAGTCTACCCTTGGCGGGGTTAGGAGTAATGGATATAGTCCAAATAGAAAAGGGGGAAATTTAGTGTACCAGGAGCCGTGGTTTGTTCGCCAATCCTCCACGTAAGTTTACAGATTGGTTGTTAAAGATTGTTTCAGCCTAAAGTCTGGTTAGTAAAGGGGATTCTAGGTGAATTACACACCTAATGGGCTCAAGTTAATGGCAATAGGTTGCCTAGTAACCTGTGGAAAGTTGTACTTTGATAGTACGAGAGGTGGGCGATTTAGCAACTTGGCCTAGGTCTCGCCTAATGCTAATGGATCCAGTGTAGGAAACTCCTGGGAATATTGCGTCCAGAAGTGGTGCTTAGGTAAGCAGATGGTCGTGTCAGGTCGCTTAGTCACTCAGCCGGTTATAGCAAACTCGGTCTTCTTGTGTACTAAGGAGCTAAACTAAAGGTTGAAGGTGTAGACTTAGGCTGATCCCTTAGGATAGTAAGTCTAGACAAGATAGTGGTAGGAGTCCTATAGGTAGGTTGTCCTAGTGATGGCAAGATGCTCAGTCGCTGGTTGGTAGCTAACTTGACGATACACTTAGTGGACTTAGAAGGGTTACTATAACTCAATCTTATTGTCTCAACTAAGGGGTAGCAAGTTTGGCTTAGAGAGGTGAAGTGTAGCCCTTATTTGGTACTACAGGACGCTTAGGTTGCTTACTAATAGGGACCAGATGCCTTTTGTTGCCCAAAAAGGGGTTTCTCCCAAAAGGATAGTCTTAGATACTTGTCCTTTATTTAGGTACAAGTTCTAATAGCCTAGTAGTAGTTCTAAAGCCCTATTTACTTCACTCTGGGGTACCTTGCCTTATTAGGTCTTATTAGGCTTCCCAGGGGATCTCTTATCAGATGATATTATCTGAGGTAGAAGATGAGATGCTCTCTGCAGGCCAGAATGCTCCCCTTTATATACATAAATACAGGAGGCTATGCTAGCCAATCAGAGGGCTTGGTGGCTTATAAATTAAGGCACATTGACTTACTAATGCCAGGCACAAGCTGTCAAACCCAGGCACACTAAGGGGAAGCACTTTGAGCAAAGGAGTCCAAATTTGGAATGCTCTGCCAAAGCGGCTGGCTATGCTGTGCAGGGCTGTACAGACTAATGGGGACAAGGTCACATGGTAGCTAATGGTCACATGATCACTTCGTCTCACTGGCACTTAGCTAAGTAATCAGATAAATAAAGAGAAATCAAGGAAATAGTTCGCTATGTACAAATGTGTAAGTGTAAGGATTTGACTAGAGAGATTAATGAATATCTCAATAACCAGTAGGTGGAAAAATCTGGAAAAATAGGAGTATGTAGCTCATGATAGGGGCTATCGTTCCCTATGGTATCAAGGGGTATTGTCCACAGGAAGCTGTGTGGATTCCACTTCTCGGGTCACTGCTTTGCTATGTGCATGCATGAAACTGGTTTCGTGCAGGTCATCGTCTTTACATTTTCTGCTTTTCTCGACAAGTACACCGTTTCCTTGGCCTTTCACAGACAATATGGGACATAGTGTTACTTACCGTTAGTCCATTTCATTCTTCATTTCTTCTTCTTTGATTACTTCCTTCAATTTCCTTCTTGTTTTGCGAACATTTATCTCCTCGGCCAATTCTCTTACATTGGCCTCGTAGTTCCTATCTCTCCCCTCATATTACTGCGGATGACACGTACGATTACCTCATTGTTCTTTTACATTCCTCTATGTTCCACAATGACGCGTCCTTCTCATCATTCTTTTACATTCCTCTATGTTCTGCGATGACACGTCCTCGAGTACTTATATCGACTTGTCATGTACTTGTATTCTCTATTCTCGTTCTACGCAAATATAGCGTACTCTTGATTCCTGCAGTCCGATCGACTCAGTCCTTCGTCCCTTGTCTCTCTTGTAAATCCCTGTAGTCCGATTGACTCAGGCTTTCATCCTTCGTCCTTTGAGAACCTCTGATCCCTAGTACCTGCTCTGACGTTGAGTCTCTTTGTGAGTACCTCCAGAGAAGTAATCCCTCGAGACTATTCTTTGTATACGCTTCGCGTAACACAGAGATGATCTCATGGTGGGAGGTGGTGGTGGTGACGACGGGAGAGGGGGTGGAGAAGACTTTGGGAATATCGAGAGAGAGGTCGTTGAAAGACATAGCAAGGAAAAGTGAAGATATTTAAGAGTGTTCAAAGAGGAAGGTTCATAAGTAGAAAGTTAAAGAGAAAAAACGGAAGGGTGGAGTTTTTTATAGTTAGTGAGAGCAGACTTTGCATTGTTCAAGTTCCGCTCAGGAATCCAAGAGTCTTCTTCAGCCGAATATCCTTTCCATCGGATCAGGAAGAAGTGGTTGTTGTAAGGTCTGTGGTGGCATAGGATTTTTTCAATTTCGTATTCTTCTTCACTGGAGATGAGGTCAGGTGGAGGTGCAGGGAAGTTTTTTCTGTGAATGGAGTTCTCTTTGTATGGAGATAGAAAAGAAGTGTGGAACATGTTGTGGATATGCCACGTTTTAGGGAGTCGGAGTTGGTAGATGATGAAGGAAAGGACTTTTGTGATGGTGAATGGGCCTTTACATTTTGGGGCGAACTTTGAGTTAGAGATGGAGCATTTGAGATTTCTAGCTTCAAGCCAGACTTTGTCTCCTTTGGTGAAGGGGGTAAAGTTGCGACGGGTGTGGAAGGCCATGACTTGGTGAGTGAGTTCATGGGCGGCGAGGGCTTCATCTCGTGCAGCAGAAAGGAACCCTAAATAGGATTCTATTGTGGGGATAGAAGAGTCAGAGATTAAGGAGAAAAGGGCACAGGGTTCATATTCCATCATGAGATAGAAGGGTGACTTGTTGGTGACGGAGTGTGGGTGGTGATTGTGGGCGAATTCAGCATAAGGAATCTTTTTGGACCAAGAGGAAGGGTTGGCGCCATAGAAGATGCAAAGATAGGTTTCGACTTCTTGGTTTACCCGTTCAGTTTCTCCATCAGTCTGGGGGTGATAGGCAGTGGAGAGGGAAAGATCATAGTTTAGAAGTTTGCCAAGTTCTCTAGCGAACACAGAGGCGAATTGGGAACCATGATTGGAGATAACTTTGTCGTAGAGTCCAAAGTGGAGGAAGACTTTGAAGAAAAAGAGGGAGGCGATTCCTTCAGCTGTGACGGTTTTCTTAGTGGGGCAGAGAATTATGTATCCCCTTAGTAAGCCCATGGTCTACCATGACCAAAAGGGAATCGAAGCTGGCAGATGAAGGAAGGTCGGTGATCAGATCACAGGAGATCTGTTGGAAGGGGCGAGACGCCGAGGATTTAATTAGAGTAAGGGGAGGTATGGTGGGGTGGGTGTTTGACTTGTTTTGTTGGCAAGTGGTGCAGCCTTCAACATATTTTCATATGTAGGAGGCCATGCCGGGCCACCAGAATTCTGCAGCAACGAGTTGACAAGTTTTAAGGTAGCTGGGATGTCCGGCAGTTTCATGGTCGTGGCATCATTTAAGGATGGCATGGCAGAGGGATTTATCAGTGGGGACATAAACACGGCCTTTGTAGGTAAGGATACCAGCCTTGTGTTGCCAGTTAGAGAGGCGAGAGCAGAAGGCAGGGGGAATGGAACCATCCATAGATTGGAGGGCTTGGAGTACAAGGGAGTCATTGGCAGAAGCAGATTGAACTCAATCTGAAAGGGACATGTCAATGATACAGATAAAAAGGGAAGGTGGGAGTAGAGTGACTCCTTTGTTGTCCAAGTTGGAGGACGGAAGGAGGTCAGGACAGCGAGAGAGGACATCGGGGCCAGCAAGGAGATTTCCTGGAACATGGATCATTTTGATGTCGAAGTCGGAAAGGTCAAGAAGCCAATGAGCTTGTCGTTAGTTGAGGGCTTGGGGTTGGCGAAAGTAGATAAGGTTTTTGTGGTCAATAAAGACCTGGACAGGGAAGGGGGATCCATGGAGGTAGTGTCGCCAGGACTTCAGGGCGTGGATGACAGCTAGGAGTTCTCAGTCGTAAATGTTATAGTTTCTTTTTGCTTGGGAGAAAGATTGAGAGAGGTAGGAGCAGGGGTGCCAGTCCCCGTTTGAGTCGGTTTGAAGAAGGATAGCACCGGATGCATATTTTGAGGCATTGGTGGTGATGGCAAAAGAGGCGGAAGGATCTGGGAGGTGGAGAACTGGTTTCGACAAGAAGAGGGTCTTCAAGGAGTCAAATGACTGTTGACAGGTAGGGGTCCAGTCCCATTGGAGGTTTTTCTTGGTGAGGTCAATGAGAGGGCGAGCGATGTTGGAGTAGTCAGAGATAAAGCGTTGGTAAAAGTTGGTGAAGCCGAGGAAAGATCGGACATCTTTTACCTTGGCTGGGGTAGGCCATTTTGTAGCAATCCCGTCAAGCTTGACCAGGTCCATGGCAAGTTGTCCAGGTTTGATGATCATCCCAAGATATTCTACTTCTTTGGAGGCGAACTTGCATTTTTCCAACTTTAGATGCAAGTCAAGTTCGGTCATTCGTTGGAGAACATGTTTGGTTCATTCTTCATGGGTGGTGGCATTGGGGGAGAATATAAGGAGATCATCCATATAAACAACGAGCTATCCTTTTGCAATTATATCATGGAAGGAGTCATTTATGAATCATTGGAAGGTAGCAGGGAAGTTGGTAAGGCCAAAGAACATGACAGTGGGTTCAAAGAGGCCTTTGTGGGTAATGAAGGCAGCCTTCCATTGATGGCCATTTTTGATCGTATCTCCATCATACATCGAATTTGGTGAAGACCTTAGTGTCTTTTAGTTTGTTGATGAGGTCAGAGATAAGAGGGAGGGGGTAGGCGTCATGAACGGTATGTTCATTTAGATATCAGTAGTCTTGGCAAGGACGGAGTTCTCCATCTTTCTTTTTCACAAAAAAGAAAGGGGCGGCTTGGGGAGAATTCGAGGGGCGAATCTTTTCAGTATGGAGATTTTCGTCAAGGAAGTCCTCAGTAGCTTTTTGTTCCTCAGGGGAGAGGGGGTAGAGTTTTCCGACTTTGGGAGAGAATGATTTGGTGAGGTTGATCTCATGATCGTAGGGTTGTGAGGGAGGGACGTGATTCATAGCTTCTTTGGAGAAGACGGAGGAGAATTGGGAGTATTCGGAGGGAAGAGTGATTTTGGGTTTGGCGGGTTTGGCGGCTAGTGCTAGTTCCATGGCGGTGGTGAGACGGGCAACAATGGGGGACTCTAGGGGAGTGAAGCGGGATCCATAATGAATTATTCGTTGGATGGTTCGATGTTCATGGGCACGGTTGATGAAAGCGGATTCTTCTTCCCATTGATTATATTCATAGAGATGAGAGTCCGTGATTGCATTAACATTGATGTGATGAGGGGGTCGAGTGGGAGGTTGATAGGTAGAATTGTGTTGTTTGACATCAATTTCATGAGAGGCAAAAAGGAATTTAAATTCATCTATGGATTCATCGATAGAGAGGGTTCAGCAGGTCCAGTCAATGATTGGGTTTGTAGCACATAACCAGGGAAGTCCGAGGATTATATTGTCTTTGAGGAATATGACATGAAAGTCGATTTTCTGGGTGATCCCTTCAATAGAGGTGAAGAGGGTGCAGACATGTCGAACGTCTTTCTTATTGAAGGATCCATCGGCATTACAGGAGCGGATGGGGACTTTTAATTTGATCATAGGGAGTTGGTATTGTTTGACAAAGTCATAGTCAATGCAGGAGAGATCTGCTCCACTATCAATCAGAGTGTAGGAGTCGACAGTTTTCAAGGAGTGCGAGGGAATGATCAATTGCAAAGGGATTCACATAGATTTGCTCATTACTGGTACAAATATGGATGCACAGGTAAATTCTGGAGAGTCTCACATCGATCAAGGTTTCCCATCTAAAAATTCCAAGAGAAGTTCACTCTTGCAACTATGACTTCATCATCATCCTCTAGTTCAATGAGTGTAGGGACTTCTTCTTTGGTCACCTATTGTACCTTTTTGACAGCAGGTTTCTTTAGTTTGGAGGAGAAAGTGGGGCAGGCCAAACTGAGGTGTCTGGATTTTTGGCAGTGGAAGCAGAGCCCTTTTTCTTGACAGCAGCGCCGTTCTTCAGTTGTGAGTTTGGGTATTTTTATGGCATCGACGTCCATAGCGTCCAGGTCATGAGTGGTTTTAGAGGGAGCAGAGTAGGGTTGTGCATAGGAAGAGGGTTTTGAGTGGCGATGGGCAATTTCTTTGGCTCGTTCCCATTGGGTTTGGAAGCGAACAGCTTTCTTGTACCATTCGTCAATGATGTTGGGGGGGGGGGGTTTCCATCTGGTAGATTCGTCGCATGAGAGGTGGGGGAATAGCGACTGAGTAGTAGCTGATAAGGATGGCATGATCAGTAATTCCAGAGAGGGCAACGTTGTTCTGGAAGTTTGAGTTAAATTCGGTGAGGGAGGGGGAGTAGAAGACATGTCCGTTGTCTTCCTTCTAGACAAGATGACGAAGAACCAACCAAAAAAGAGAAACAGTGGTCCTCCGACAATGTGTCTTATCTTCACGGGCTAGAACACTTTGCTCAAGGGAAGTACAAGAAGTCTACCCTTGGCGGAGTTAGAAGTAATGGAAATAGTTCCAGGTAAAAGGGGAGATATAGTGTACCAGGAGTTGTGGTTTGTTCGCCAATCCTCCACATAAGTTTACAAATTGGTTGTTAAAGATGGTTTCAACCTAAAGTCTGGTTAGTAAAGGTGATCCTAGGTGAATCACACACCTGATGGGGTCAAGTTAATGGCAATAGATTGGCTAGCAACCGTGAAAGCTTGTACTTGGATAGTACGAGAGGTGGGTGATTTAAGAACTTGGCCTATGTCTTGCCTAATGCTAATAATTTGTGTATAGGAAACTCGCAAAACCCCTTAGGGTAGTAACTGTAACAAATGTGTAGTAGGACACCTATAGGGAGGTAGTCCTAACATGCCCTAGCAAGGGTTTGCTTAAGAATGCTAATCAAACAGATAACAGCTTGTCCTAGGAATATGATGTCTAGATGGCAAGAAGTTTAGATGTCAAGATGGTGGAGTAATCCGGCAATATGCTGGGATGTCGAGATGTCAAGATGCTTAGTTCTTGGTTGATAGTTAACTTGATGGTACACTTAGTAGACTCGGAAAGGTTATGTAACTCAATCTTATTATCTTATCTAAGAAGCGGGCAAGTTTGGCTTAGAAAGGCGAAATGTAGCCCTTATTTGGTACTACAGGATGCTTAGGTTGCTTACTAATAGGGACCAGATACCTTTTGTTGCCCAAAAAAATGGGTTTCTCCCAAAAGGATAGTCTTAGGTACTTGTCCTTTATTTAGGTACAAGTCCTAATAGCCTAGTAGTAGTTCTAAACTCCTATTTACTTCGCTCTGGGGTACCCTGCCTTATTAGGTCTTATTAGGTTTCCCAGGGGATCTCTTATCAGATGAGATTATCTGAGGTAGAAGATGAGATTCCCTCTACAGGCCAAAATGCTTCTCTTTATATACATAAATACAGGAGGCTGTGCTAGCCAATCAGAGGGCTTGGTGGCTTATAAATTAAGGCACAATCGCTTACTAATGCCAGGCACAAGCTGTCAAACCCAGGCACACTAAGGAAAAGCACTTTGAGCAAAGGAGTCCAAATCTGGAATACTCTGCCAAAGAGGCTGGCTATGCTGTGCAGGGCTGTACAGACTAATGGGGACAAGGTCACATGGTAGCTAAGGGTCACATGATCACTTCGTCTCACTGGCACTTAGCTAAGTAATCAGATAAATAAAGAGAAATCAAAGAAATAGTTTGCTATGTACAAATGTGCAAGTGTAAGAGTTTGACTAGAGAGATTAATCAATATTTCAATAACCAGTAGGTGGAAAAATCTGGAAAAATAGGGGTATGTAGCTCATGATAGGGGCTATCCTTCCCTATGGTATCAAAGGGTGTGGTCCACAGGGGGCTGTGGAAATTCCACTTCTTGGGTGACTGCTTTGCTATGTGCATGCATGAAACAAGTTTCGTGCAGGTCACCGTTCTTCTTCTGGGTGGTCATTCATTTGGTGGATAACCAAGCAATAGTGTTGTTTTTCTGGTCATGGTGTTCAAAGGAGGTTTTAAAGGCAGTGCAGAAGGCAGCCCAGGTGTCAAAGTTGATTATTGTGCCAGCAATGGCTTGTTGTCTAAAGGTGGATGCCCAGGTAAGGGCCAATCCCTTCGTCATGTAGGAGAGGGCAAAGGTGATGCACTTCAGGTCAGAGTCATAGATGGCTTCATTGGTATATAAGTAGAATTGGACAGAGTGGAGCCATTGGATGGCCATATCATAGGATCCATCGAAATGTTCAGGAGTACTGATTCGGAGCTCAGTGGGTTGGGTTGCCATGGCTGGGAGGGGTGGTCCTGGAGGTGGAAAATGGTTTGGTGGGGGATGTGGAAAGACGGGTTGTCTAGGGTCAGTGGGAGGCAAAGGAGGGGTAGGAGGACAAGGTAAGACTAGGGTGGCAGAGATTTGGTGAGCAAGGTCAAGGTCTTCTTGTTCTTCTTCTAGAGAGAAGAAAGGAAGGTCAGCAGTGTCAGAGTTCGCAGTGGGGGTTCTCTCCTTGGGGGTAGAGTCATCAGAGGTTTCTTCCTGGTTGGATCGATATCCAAATCAAGTGGGGGTCGAGGGGGTTTATCAGGAAATGGTGGCAAGCTACAGCGATGGTAGTCACAAGATGGAAGTTAGACCTTTTGTTACGGTTGGTTCAGGTAGAGCCAATTGTAGCCTCAGTCGTTCAAGGGTTCAAAGGTTCAGTCCTTCATTAAGGAACTGATAGTTCAAAGGTTCAAAGGGAGCGTCCACTCAAAAGTAGGACAAAGACTTAGAGAGCGGTTCAAGGAGGTGAAGATAGATGTATTCCTGAGGAGGTCTAACTTAGAGATACATCGTAGAAACGCTGGGCTTATATACAATAAGAGAAACAAGATGACAAAGTGAAATGGAAACTCATAGAAGGTTTTAGAACATTCAAGAAGCGCAATCATGAAACAAAGATAAGAAGAAGCAGACAACGAGGTAAAGGAAGCGAGATAAGCATGGAACGTGGTAGAATGCGAGAGAACATGATAGAACATTGCAAAATATGAGAGAATGTTCAGGAAGAAAGGGGTTTTAGTAAGGGAAAGAAAAGAATCGTAACACCTCCTGTCACCTTCATCATCCTCCACCTTGTCTTCTCGCACACCATCGGCAGAGCCCCCCATGCTGCACCCCCACTACACTGCCAAGGACCAGCTCATTGAGTGGCGCCCACTCCACACCCGGGCATTACAGCTCCTCTTACAACAAGAAGACGCACAGCGCCTGCTTAGCGTACTGCCACATGCATGGGCTGACTCCATGAAGGAGACTTATGGCTCAGGCCTACTCGCTTTCCACACCTTTTGCGACTTCAAAGCCATTCTGGAAGCAGAACGAGCGCCAGCAGCAGCAGACATCGTCTCTGCCTTCATAGTAGCGCATCTGGCAGGTGCATACATGCCATCTACAGTGGTAAACTATGTAAGCGCCATTCAAGCATGGCATGCAGTCCATGGCCTAAGTTGGAGTGCAAACGAATGGGAGACAGAGCTCCTTTACAAAGCTGCACACAACCTGGCCCTGCCCACATCCAAACGCCCTGTGAGGGAGCCATACACCCTGGCAACCATTGTGGCTATCAGGGAGCACTTGGACCTCACCTCCCCATTGCATGCGGCAGTTTTCGCCTGCCTCACCATGACCTTTTTCACAGCAGCACACACCAGGGAATTCACAATCCCCAACCTAAAGGCCTTTGACCCTGCGCGGCACATAACTCGGGCGAACATTTCCACGCAGCAAGACAGAGATGGGCTACAAATGACCTGCTTCCACCTGCCATGGACGAAGAAATCTCAAGCAGATTGGCCCACATGATCCAGAGGAAGCCTTAAACAACCATTTTCGTATCAACAACCCCCTGGTCACACTTCCCCTCTTTGCGTACCGCTATCGTTCGGGCCTCATCCCTCTCACTCGGGCAAAATTCCTCAAGGTGCTTGACAACGCCATCGCCACTGCCGATCTCGCACCCTTACAAGGACACGGCATTTGCATCGGGGCCACCCTAGAATACCTGCTGCGCAAAATCCCTTTCGACGTAGTCAAAGTCAAAGGGTGCTGGGCCAGAGACTCCTTTCTGATCTACCTACGCAAGCACGCGCAAATCCTAGCGCCTTACATGCAAGCCAACCCAGAGGTTCACGCGATCTTCTTACAGCACACCATTCCTCCAGTGCGGCGAAGGAATTAGACACGGGCACACCGCGGACGACTCCTTCTTCTTGGGTAGGCATCTTTCGCTGCATGCGTCGTCTTCCCAGGACTAACACGATGGGATCGCAGCTCTCTCGCCTGCCTTTCGGGTGTCCGCTGGACCGAAGCGCTATGCGCTTGCCCATTCCCGCCTTTCTCTCACTCGTTCCTTAGTATACTCCTGCATTCACATAGCATTGTATACATTGCTTTCCCTTGCCTACAAAGCAAAGCGTCAGTCCAAAGAGATAGTACTGCTACATGAAAGTTACAAAACGTCGAGCGTGCGCACATTGTCCAGAATCTCAGCCAACGACACGCCCTCCCGCAATCGCACCGTGATCACGCTATCCGCCGCAACACGCTTGTAATCCTCACGTCCACCCGTCGACGCCAGCGAGACCAAGAGCGCACCAAAGGGTTGTCCAAGGCGCGCAACCAGCCGTCGTGCGCGCGTCTCCTTGTCCACCGGAACCATGCGCGGGGGAGCGGTGTGCGACGGCGACTCAGGTTCCTCGTCAAAGATCTCTTCGTCGTCCGTGTCTAGTGGGGGTAGCAAGGTATCTTCCCTTTTACCCCCGCGCCCCAGGAGAGCATCCAGCCAAGGGTGAACAAGATATAGGTCATCCATCCGAGAGAGGTCATGTCTCGTTTTAATTTCCACCGTCCCAAAGGCGACAGTGTCTGAACGATAAACGCGACCTGCACGTGTTCGGTCACGTGAAAAATGGGGGAGTTGGAAAGCAATGCATCCAAGTTTCATTCGACATGCTGCGAACCAAGGTGCAGAAAGCTCGTTAAGATGGTCGTACAACTTCAGGGCCAAGTCGAGGTCAAATGAAGACGTTTGTGATCCAGCAATGATTCCTTCCATCTCGGTATCGGGAATGGGCGGCGGCAGGTGTGACGTCGCTGGTCCACTGAATGCGGAAGTATAGGCAGGCAGGCAACTGTTATAGCTTCCAGACTCTCCAGTCCATGCAAGGATGCTCGCATCTCCGGATACGGTGAGAACATGCGCCAATAGACGTCCTAGAGAGCTCTCCCCTTCACCGTATATTGCGGGTATACCGGAAACCGAGAAGATGCCGAGCAATGAGTATGCAGCGTCTTCCACCTGCGTTGTCTGCCGTGTCGAAGCGAGACGTAATTTCTCCCGAATGCTGCTCAGGCCCGGACGGAGTGCCATTAGATGCCGTGCAGACACCCCAGTGGCGTCCTCCATCTCCGAGATCACTTCTGGAGACTCTTTGTGGTTCGGTAACTCCAGATTGAGATAGAGGGTCCAATCCTCCGTGTAGAAGTGGATGATCTTGGAGGCGATGTACTCCTGAAGTGTCCAGGCGCGAGTGTTCCAGATGCTCCTCACGAGATCGCCGGGCTTCGATGGTGAGCGAACACCCCGGAGGAAAACGATTACCATCGCCGAACCCTGGTACCACTTAAACATGGCAACGAGGGCTTCTTGGAGCACGAAGTGATTTGACTTGTCGATACAACACGTATCGCTCCATGCCCAATCGAATCCAGCATCCCGAACGATCTTGCAGAATGTCTTCAGCTTGTCGTGAGTCGGGGATTTATCGAGGTCATACACCGCTATTTGTATGACATGGTGGAACAGTGGCTCGTTGTCTTCCCACTTGTGCGATAGCATCACGTATCGGAAGTGCCGCCGCACTTCGCGCTTGATCCGGACGCAGTCGATGCGTGTCACCATCGATGATACAAGTTCTTTGAAGATTGGCAGGGTTTCAAATGCCGATGCCCGCTCAGCTCTATTGTAGAGACGGCCGGTGGTGGTGTTGATAAGGACAAGTGGCGAACGACGTATCGTCCGTAGAATGGCTTTGCGAATTGTTGCTCGTGTGCTCGATGGGCTGATGTACCGGTCAGCGTTCTCTGTCGAATAATGTGAACAACTTTATCATGGTAATGAGGATACAACTCACGTTGAACGTCGGGATCAGGTGACTGCACTATCTTCGAGAGCATCTCCTCGAGCGTATCGATAGCACTGTCGTACTCTCCTGACTTGTGTAAGGCTGTATGCTTGATCTCGTAGCCCCGTGGTGATGTCGGATCGAGCGCGATCACCTGACGATGATAGATCAACAAGATCGACCTTTGTGAATGAAAAATGATGTACCTGGTTTGCGTCGTCTACAGCTTCTGTCCATGATTTAGTTTCCACGCGTGCTTTGCTACGCTTGATGAGAATGCGTTGTGGGGAGGAAGGGTTGAGGGACAGTGCGGTCGAGTAGTGGGAAATTGCCTCGTCATGTCGCTGTGCATCCATTTCTGTATCTCCGAGACGCTCCACGAAGTCTGCGTGAAATTGTAAGCGACAACACTCACGCGAGATGCGCGACCACTTACCCAAAGCCCAATCCCGATGCTCACTGTACAGGTTTTCCTCCCCTCTTGATTCACTCGACAATTGGTGGAAACACTCGGCCGCATCCTTGGTGCGGCCCGCTCTAAGCATGGCCTCACATAGACGTTGTCGAATTGTGATGTCGAGATTATCAAATTTCCAACCGGATATCTGCCACACATGGTGAACGATATCAATACGTTGCAATGCATCCGTCAAGAACCTTACCAATGAGATCACCAAGAATGGCCAACTCGTGTGGTATCGCATGTCGACTCGAGCACGCTCGAACGACTGTATTGCACCCTCGGAGTCGCCGCTTTCCAGCTGAGAATTTCCAAAGAGAAGACACATATATGCCTTGTGAAAGCGTCAGTAGAAATATTCACCGCGTGGTAGCGCGTTATACACGTGCCTGAACTATGTGGGATAACGGGTTCAAGGGGACCTTGGCGATGAACTGGTCCACTTGTGCTATCGCCTCGCTGTGCTCCCCGGCCATAAACCTGACAATAGCCTAAGGGGAATGAGCAATTGAGGGGAATTCAGGCCCGAAAAATACAAACTTTGACGAGAAAGAGAAAAATAGAATGAGATGACTGGAAGCGCTCGAATGCGATGTCGCAAGTCTGATATCCTTTCTCCCTTTCCCCGTTGCCAACAAGGGCTATACTCGTTGCAACATAGCCAATGACGGACGGCCGAGTTTTGATGGACTTGGAGTAAATCGATGTCAGCACCAACGCATGTGAGAGCAGGGCAACAAACACCATTTCGGCATCGATGAGCGCTGTATCCCACTGGCGCAAACGAGCGTGCACGAGCGCTCGACTAGCCAGTGAATGGTGGCTTGAATTCTGAGACTCGTCGATCGCTGCTGTTAATAATGCTTCCGCATTTGCAAGTTGATCGTGTTTCCATGAGTCCAGCACAGCGTCACCGATCCGGAGGTCAAATTCCCAAAACGTGTTTTGTAGACGAGAGAATTGGATTGAATCCTATTTGGAACGACGAGCAGAGCACGGAACATGTTTGGAGAGGGTATATTCCAATGGAATACGATGCTCACGATGATGTGAGATAAACTCTTGAAGGTGATTTTATGGCTCTCCCCAATTGCGAGAAACCGGCTGTCTGGGGGAAGCGCGATCGAAGGACTGTTCTCGGGGAGTTGGATGAGATCCAGCTGGGCGTGTGTCGACGTGTCCCAAAATGCGACGGTACTCCCGGTAGAGTATGCGATGAATTCCCCATGCTTTGGTAAGGCAATGCACGAGGAGAGGTTGGTACTGGGAACTGGCCATTGCGAGAGCGCTGATCCGGTGGAAGCTTCGAATTCGTTGATGTCACTCTTGGATAGGACGAAGAGGTGGTCGTGGAACCAAAGCAGACCGGTGTTATAGAGCGGGGATACCTTTACTGGAATGTCCACGAGCAAGCGGCCATCGCTGCTGTCCCAGACCCGAACGGATCCATCGAGAGTGGCTGTCGCGATTCGATCGCCCTGCGGTGAGTATTTGGCTGCTGCCACCCGACCTTCGTGGTGAAGTGTTCGTATTTGTTCGTGCGTTGCAATGTCCCACACGATGGCTGCGCCGTTCGACGATGCGGTGACGAGTCGGGTCGAGTCCGGCGAGAAATCAACACCGTGGATACTGCCAACATCTTTGTGCGCGAAGACTTGTTTGCATGTGTTTGCATCCCAGACAAGCACGTCGCCATCGAATGTCCCTGCCGCGATCCATTTCCCATCGATCGAGAGAGCGAGACACTGCACCAGCCGTGCTTTCATTGCCCCCACTTGTTTGCCGTCTTCCACTCGCCACATTCCAACGCCGAGGCAGTCCCAGCCCGCGAGGTACTCGCCATTTGCTGAGAAGGTCCCCACACACGTGGGGACAACGACGCCGATTCCGACCGGCGGCGGATGCGCTTGTCCAACGGTCAGCATCAACGCGGCTTCGTCTCACCAGTACGCACCTGCTGGTGTCGACGACGTGTTCATAGCAGAGCAATGGTGAAGGTCAATGAACAAGCTGCTTCCTTCTCATTGATTACACGTTGCCCCCCGTTGATACAGATCAGTGCACACCCTTCACCTCGTGTTTCGGCGCTTGTTCACGCGTGCTGTGATTCAAACAAGGAGTCGTCCCTTTCCCCGTGTCGTGAGCTTGGGCCTTGATAGATGCTACTCTGGTGGGGAACAAACCGGGTAGCAGCACGTTGACTCAAATCATCCATCCAGGTGTGTGCCACTAGCACAGTCACCGCGTCGTGGGACTGTCGAATATCACCTCCGATGATCCCTGCGTCGTTGCTGTTTGTCAGTCACCCTCAGATGGCCATTCGTATTTCCCAGGTGTCCGGGACGAGATAGAGCGCATCTAGACGCAATCGGTGACTCTTCACCAACAGGGTTGTCTTGCTTGGGTGGCCCATAGGAATTGCGGAGGAGGTACTTGCCTTTATGATGTACGTGGACTGGATCCGTTTCCCTTGCCGTTGAAACCAAGATCCCAGGAACCCCCTGGCAGCGGACTTCGTTCCGCTGATCAATGCCGCCTGAAATTGTCGAATATAGTCCCGTCGTGCTCAAGTGGCGAGTTCGCGTTCCTCCCCGCATGTTAGGCAGCGATGTGCGACAAGGAACGTGAATGGGCGACTTTACCGGCACAGAACAAATCCTGAATATCGGAAGTCTGCGCGAGCGCTGCCAAATGCTATCCACGTCTTCTCGAAAGCAATGCTCCATTCTTCCGTTTGTCCACCTAGGTCTTTGAACAGTTCGGCATGGTATCGTATGTGTCTATACCCCTTCTATCGTGTGTGGCTCGTCATTTGCAGTGTTGATAGCGACAATTATGACATTGCAGTATTGGGCTTACTTCGCTAGAATACCGCAGAAGAACGCGATCAACATGGGGCATTTGTTGGGTCCCCGCGACGGGTGTTACGCTGGAGAGGGCCTCTGAGAGTGTGACAGACTCTCTGACTCCAGCCACTGACCCCTGCTCCTGTCACCGTCAAGGGGAGCTGTGGCCCACAATCGCGGGACGGCCCAGTACCGTACAATGCTCGGTCATGCGGCCCGGTTGGATCATTCAGCTTTCCTTCTTGATGATGAGCGCGATGTGCAGTCGTGCCTTGGGCACTCGGAATCTGTCCCATAAGTAAACTGGCATCGTTCCCAGAAAATCTGATCAGCCTAAAAATGGGGGACTGTTGAATGAGGGGCATCAAGCCAACCCCATTCTGCTTATCAGCAATATTCCTCAATGGGATAAGCTTGAATGACTCGTGTCAAGTTGTCGCACACCTTTGCTGCGGGTCCAGGTGCTGACGTAATCAACGCTACCCCTAGAATGTTTTCGCCTTGTGTACGCGTTCGCCCCGTCCCAAAATGAAAGCGACGACGACTCCGTCCGCGTCGACGCCCGTCGCGCACAACGCCCTTCCTCCCCCCTCAGCAGCCTCCTCCGCCCGTTCGTCCCGTATCGCACCCCACTCCCACATCAAAGGCCTCGGTCTCAACGCAGAAGGCACCGCGGCGCCCGAAAGCGCTGGATTCATCGGCCAAACCAACGCGCGCGAGGTACGTTTGTCGACGTGCACGTCTGTCCGCTCTCCATGTCTCTGACGCGCACACTGTGCGTTTGTCGCTCGCTCGCTCGCCCGCCCATAGGCATGCGGTGTCGTCGTCGATCTGATCAAGTCACGCAAGTTCTCTGGACGTGCGCTCTTGCTCGTCGGTGCGCCGGGGACGGGTAAAACGGCGCTCGCGCTGGCGGTGTCGCACGACCTGGGTGTCAAGGTGCCGTTTTGCCCGATGGTGGGGTCAGAGGTGTATAGTACGGAGGTGAAGAAGACAGAGGTGCTTGCAGAGGCGTTTCGGAGAGCTATCGGTGCGTACACGTTCGTGTTCGTGTGCTCGACTGTTTTGCACACAGGTCCACTTGCACGCACCCCGTGTGATCATTTCGTTCATCCTCTTTTGCAGGCCTCCGGATAAAAGAAACAAAAGAAGTGTACGAAGGCGAGGTCACGGAACTGACGCCCACCGAATCCGAGAACCCACTGAGCGGCTATGGCAAGACCGTATCGCACGTCGTCGTCGGCCTCAAAACTGTCAAAGGCACAAAACAGCTTCGGCTGGACCCTACCATATACGAAGCCATCCTCAAGGAAAAGATCGTCGTCGGTGATGTCATCTATGTCGAGGCGAACACAGGTGCTGTCAAGGTGAGGTCTTTTGCGTATCCGTCACGCGTCCTTATCGATTGACTATGTATAGCGAGTGGGCCGGTCAGACGCATATGCGTCTTCTTATGATCTCGAATCCGAGACTTACGTCCCTCTACCAAAAGGGGACGTGCACAAGCGGAAAGAATTAGTGCAAGACGTCACTCTTGGCGATCTTGATGCTGCGAATGCCCGACCCCAGGGTGGACAAGATATCATGAGCGTGATGGGAAGCCTTATGAAAAGTGGTCGGACAGAAGTAACCGACAAGCTTCGTAGAGAAGTGAACAAGGTTGTCAAGGGCTATGTGGATCAGGGTGTCGCAGAGGTCATCCCTGGAGTGGTGTTCATTGACGAGGTATGGCTAGACGGATCGCACCACGATGTTGCGAGCTAATGGGTTCGTGCAGGTTCATATGCTTGACGTCGAGTGTTTCACGTATCTAAACTCTTTGCTCGAATCTCCAATGGCTCCAACAGTCATCCTTGCAACTAACAGAGGCAATGCGCTTGTACGTGGAACAACGGACGTCGTCTCCCCACACGGGGTACCAATCGATCTCCTCGATCGGTAGGGTTCTCTTGTGAGGTAAAGATGCCTCTTACACCTTGTACAGGTGCCTTATCGTGAAGACAGATGGATACAACCGCGAGCAGATCGCCAAAGTGGTCCAGCTTCGTGCGACCATTGAGGGACTCAAACTGGGACCTGGCGTCCTAGAACGAATGGCTGAAGAAGGGGAACGCGGGTCGATGCGGTTTGTTATCTCAAATTAAGCACGTGGGTTTGTGGTTGCTCATGAATTAGACAGTTACGCCCTCCAATTACTGGCGCCGGCCTCCATTCTGGCAGGCTTGGTCGGTCGAAACGAGATAGTGGTCGAGGACATCGGGGAGATGAACGAGCTTTTCTTGGATGCCAAAACGTCTGCGAGTTATATCGGCGCAGATGGCGGATTTGATGGTGGCCGGATGTCGTAGTGCATGTGTGTTGGGTGCGTGATTTGCTTGAATCCGACGTTGATGTCGCGTCATCGACCACGTGCATGTAAACATCTTGATGCAACACTTGGCCTGCTTTTTCCCTCCATCTTGGCGGAAGCCTCCCGGGGCCAGCTTACGACATGACACCGCCGTTTCGTGGAGCCAAAGATTAACTTTCATGTCCTAGATCCGGCGTGTTCCAGAGGACCCCTGTTGCGCACAATCAGCCCCGATGAGACCCGTTCTAACCACAATGTGGCCGAGCAAACAGCTACGATCATACTAGTTTACCTACCCCGTGACGTGGAGCCAGGAGTGGTGTCGTGGCGAACTTGTCTTGTGGAGCATGGTTCATACCTTCCTTTCATGGCAAGTTGGTCCTTGGAGGCCGATGAGCCCGCGCTCGACGTGTACAATTATTAGATTGTCTCACGGACCGGGGGAGTGCACGAGGGGTCATGGGAGTCTGGAGCTGGACTCCCGAATGAATCGGGAACGCACGTTCACTGCTTTCTCTCGTGGTGACCGGTGACCTCCGACCAACTCAGCGTGCCCAAGGCCTAATCGACGGCCGCAATCACTTTGGCGAGTGATAGACTCCGGGCCCAGTGGCTCCACGTTTACCGTAACAATGGAACTCGAGCGCCCAATATTGCTGTGGTGGACGAGGAGAACAGCCTGGGAAGGGAATAGCGCATGGTCCGCCACTCGTGCTAGACCACGCTCAGACTGCGGGAGAGCAAGTGGAGCTAGATCACTTCCTGTGGGTACTGAGAAGACGCACGTTGATAGTGGCGTGACATCCTGGCGGGTTTGCTCTCCCGCGCACACCTGAATGGGAACATTGGCAGGGGTGTGAGTGCCTGCCCAATCCATTAGCTCCATCTCTCTAATTTGCCTTATCGCCCTCTAGGTGCCCGGTTTGTCCATCTGTCACGTAAGTGTCGTTTGTGGCATGACATCGGCCTCAGCGTCGCGGAATCCCCGACCTCCATCCTGGCCTTGCTGTGGGCCCTGATTGTCCCTATGGCGTTGGTTCGTCGTTCCACTTCTCCGCACAGCCCGGCTCCGTACCTTTGCACATCAAGTTCGTGCAAATTTTAGCGCACAGCTGTGCTGCGGTCCATTCCTTTCGCGTACCCCTGCCCCGTGCCCTCACACATCATTTGCATCTGATCCTATGTGGAACTTTGCAACTCCGCGACCCGGATATGGGGAGTTCCTCATACTTGCTCGCTTCTTTTCACAATGACGAAAGCAGACAGTCACCTTGCGCCCTTTGACCGGATGTGGAGGGGACCTTCCTGGTCCCTACGTGTGCAATCCTGCGGGCACAGCATATAAAGGGTGGCCATCACCTGTGCCAACGTTTTTCTCTGACCCCATCTCGTCCTTCTCCCCTGTCCAGTGATCCCCTCCCATTCCCGACATGATGAGGCACACGCAAATGCCCTTTACTTTTGAGGACCGTACCGGACAGCTGAAGGGCTCGGACTATGATGACATCTATGACCGCATGTTCATCCGCGTCGCTCCTTACCCACATGCCAGCAATAACGCTACGTTAGCCATCTATATCATGGGTCGTCGATCGACACGTCACGCCGACATGCGCCATCTCGAACGACACCCCTCCGTCGTCCTCGAGTTCGGCGGCCCTTCCCTTGGGCTTGGCACGATCCACTTTCTCAAGCCCCCCGCAGCCAACGTATCCATTCCCATGAACAGCTATCTTCGCAAAACGGCCCTGTTTGGGGGGTGAGTACCTCTCTTTTGTGTCCCCCCGTCTTCCGTTCTCACGGACGCTCACACAACACGTGTTCCCCCCCCCCCCCGCAGCTCCCTCTCGAGGAAATTCAGGGCCTCCGACGGACGGGAGTATAGATGGCAATATAAAACGATCGACGACCACGCGTGGTCGGTGCGTTGCTTGTCCTCGTTACTACCCCACCACGTGATGATTCACGTTTCATCTCTCCCCCCTCAGTGCCTCTCGGAAGAAAACTACATCATCGCGCATTACGACCTCCGACCGCCAAACGTCCCCGCATACAGCGTCTCGGGCAACACCCTGACCATCTACGAAGCGTATTCACATTTATGCATGGGTAAGCCTCCCGACTCTGACGTGTCTCGTGCGTGGGCGTGGGCGTGGGCTGAGACGGATGGCATACTTAGATATATTTGCTTCGCTCACGATCATGCGTTACATCGCCGAGATGCGCTCAAACGACGCAATCTAGGGGAAAATGTCACACTGACACACCCTGATGCACGGAACTTGGCGCATATGATGTCCCTCATTCCAAAAAGCCCTCTTTCCACCGCTGATCCGAAAGAGCACCCCAGCTTAACCAAAAAGAGAAGAGAAGAGAAGTAAAGGAGGGGAAAAAATATAAGTTGGATTCGTTGATTCGCGGTGATGGGGAACGAACGTCATGACAGGTACTCTAACCTTTACCCACACATCCTTTTTGATATACTTGATCGTTCAAACGACATTGAACTCGGTTGTAGTACCATGTGCATCATATCTCATGTTTTTTTCATACCTTTTCGCATCTTGCCCGTCTTGGACCGTCTTTCCGCACACTCTCATGTCTCCATAGTTTGCCTTGCCGCGCATTCGATCCCCTGTCGTTCGTTGATGCAGGGTTTTCGGACCTAGGGACCTCTTCTTTCATACACGCATTCTAGTCAATGACAATATTATAGTCAATGCCACGTTTCCAGAAGGTTTATGTACAGGTTTCCCAATAATAATATTGTTCACGTCAGTTGGGCGCGCAAACTCCTTGACATTGCGTCATGCCTACACTCCGCTCGTGATCCTGAACGGCCCGTCCCGGGTCCTATAATCTGAATTCGGATACCTTGACGGCTCCGGGCATGACCTCGTCAAATCGATGTATATATATATCCCCCAAATACACCCTGCCGAGACGTTCTTGGGTTCGGAGGTGTCAGTGATCGTGATCAGGATCAAGATCAGATATACGATGGTTTCCGCGCTCGACAGCGACGCGTATATTCGTAACGCCCAAGGAGAAGAAGGAAGCGCTGTGATGGCCACTGAAAGGCGCGCATCAAGGTTAGCGCACAGCGATGTGACCGGCAGATAGGCTTGCCATCCGGTAAACGTGCGCTCACAGGTTCGTCCGGATGGACTGCGCTGTGATCGGCTGGGCGGACCGAGGGCTGTACCATCCAAACGGATACAGGGCGAGTGCGACAGGAGTGCTTTGAGGGCGGATCGGGATCGGTTGTGAAGCACAGGTAGCGCGGGTTGTTCGGCGGCGGAAGAGCGAGTCTAAAGGGGTAGCGTGCGGAACCGAATCACATAAATAACCCCACGCCACACCGTACGTCCTTGAGTTTACTGACTGGGGAAGGGTGGTCCTGACGGCGGAGAGTTGGTTCTGCGCCGAGAGCGGGACCGTTCGTTCGTATGGTCCGATCTGCAGCGTAATTGGCTTTAGGGTTCGGGTTCCATCACTAGAGGATTTCCATGCGTCAGGTCATCCGAAGCTTCAAAGGGGTGAGACTATACTAATATGAGGTATCATGGATGTCCCATGTGGCGCTGTATGCATCGAAGATTTGCAGCAGTGGGAATGATGAATGAACGTTGACTGCCTGTCAATGATAAATCGATCCTTCATCTGGAAGTATCGATTATCCCAGACAACTGTCGACGAGTGAATGGCTCGTGCCAAGATGTTCTGACAGGGTTGGAATGAAGGGCTAGAATCCAGCTGGAGCTGGAATATGTTTCATCACATACTTCAGATTATGTAAGATGTGTAGGGTGTTCGAAGGAACCAAGATTGATCCGGCGTAAATCACTCGGGCTCCCACTGGCAGATTAGACAGTATACGGAATCCGTTGGTGGAATGGCATCTTGGTCAATCGCATATCTTGCGCGACCCTTTCCCCGCGGGTATAGTCCAGCGAGCCCAACGGATCCTACTCCGGTCGCGTAAAAGAAACATCGACGTGATCTATGCATGATCCACGGACCATGTCATCCGAGGGTTAGATATACGTCGTACACCACAAACGCGAACGAGGACTGTTTCGGGACGTGATAGGCGAAAATGGACCCGTTATTCTGGCTTGGCTGAACGGCTCGGACCCACAGAGGGGAAAAACGGGACACCTAGCTCTCGGGCGGATGTGGCAAAACGTTTGATGTAACGCTGAAAGACGTGGGTCGGTTCGGTGCCGACGGATAGGCGTTGTTCCACCGATGGCAACGAAGCGTGACTTGTTTGTGGTGAAAATTCGACAGATCCTGCCATCTAGCACGGATGTATTTCGAGTGGTGAGACGAATCGATGTGTAGGGAAGTGCATTTTGGAGGGACGTTCCCATGCATTGGAGTTGCGACGATCTGGATCCTAGACGACAAAATAAAGGCAATCACGTCTGTATGCACTTTCATTCGCTGTGAGGCAACCAGGACCATCTTTTTATCCACCGTCGTTCGCGCCCGTGCTGATTTGGCGATCGTCCTTTATCGATGTCCGCCTGTGCTTCTAACCATGAAGTCATTACGCATTGGCGGAAGCAGTGGTTTACTCAATGCGATAATCTTGCTGTATCACCGAGATCATCGTGAACGAGAAACGGGTTCCCGTCCATTTTTTAAATGAGCCACTCTTGGCGTCGCTATAGATACTTCTTGACCGAAATTGGTTTCGGGACGATCATCGAATGCACCCGGCTTGCCAGCGTGCATGTTTGATGACAACTACGGGCTCGGAGATACCGGTCAACTCTTTGTTTTCAGGAGTAAAGGGCACGGAAAAACGGAGCCGTACGGCGTGAGGATCCATTCACTGGTTGACCCTAATTGCTCCGGTATCCAGTTTCGAGTTGAGTTGATTCGTACCAACGAATTGGGCCGTCGACGATCCGATTTCTGTTCGTTGGCTGATATTTGAGTTCTAGATGGTGATCAGTCGGCACGGATCCAAGTTGATTCAGAAGTGAATACACCTGACATAGCACCTCGCCTCGGCGACCGGGGTTGGATATGAAGAGTTTGGCGGCAACTGCGCCCGTCGACAGTAGTCACCAGCCCTTCTGGCCATGCAGAGGTGTAGGTTATGCGTCATTTCTCCAGCGGTTGCCACCTGACCAAAGTCAGCAATCTCCTTTGACACGGTCACTACACCATCTCTCTTACGCCCTGTTAAAGTACGAGGTTTCTTGGTACGTTTGGATACGCAAGCCTCATGCTTCACAGTGCGGTTGAATTCCGAGGCCCGTGCATTCATGTGTGTATTACTCTCAACATAGATTTTTGTAACAGCCTCTGAACGTACAGTGACTTTACATCGTTACGACCAACAATACAAGACCATTCATCACTAAACTGCGTACCCTCGACCCTTTTGGTATGATCCTATGGAGCAAATACTTCCGCCTGACTGATAATCACCGCGTCGGAATACACCCGGACAAAATCGTTCGGGTTGACTGTGAGCGACTGCTGCTTCAACCCACCCTCCCGAATGATGGTCAACGTCTCCTGCTTGCCCCTGTTCCAGTAATTCTGTCCGAAACCCTCGTTTTGTGCAAACTGAGGGACAATGGTGTATTCTTCGGGGCTCCCGCCGCTGTTGCCCGTGATGGAAACGCGGAGGTTGCTGACGCCACGGTTGGACTACCCAGACCATTTTCTTTCTGTTCTTTCTTATCAGGACGCTTCAGGAAATTGCTTTGAAGTCAGCGTGGAGCCCCTGGTACACAGAAAACGTGGGCCGTACCGGGGTGAGTGGGAAGAAAGTTATGGATTTAGCCTGCTTGCTTTGGAGGTCTCTTTTATCCGCTCATGATGGGGTCATTCGATTCAGGTACCTGCGTTCGCCTAGTCACTCTCACTCCACGATAAGGTGGGGATCTCCGGAAGTCCTTGTGGTCATATGGTTTACCCCACCAGATCTGATTGGCCACATGGAAGATTTAAAGCCGGGGAGAGGGTACGCCACACCCCAAGCCCGCATGCGCGGCCCAGATTGCAACGGCATATTCATATTCCTATGGCACTTCCCGAGTCTCGGGCCCTTTGATTCAACGTGGGCCTTCAAAACGAAACAAAGGGGATGGCTACCGTATCGCAGTTTTCACCCCAAAAATTACGTCATCCAGTGAACGGGACTCTAGACTCGTATCCTTTGGCTATGTCCATTGTCGACGCTCACCGCAGCAAGTGGGGGCAACGTGCGGCTACTAGTCGAGTCATACGTCTGGCTGGGCAAGTGGAACGACGCCGAAGATCGGTAACCGGAGCCAGTTAGCTAGTGTATCGCATGACTTGCCAAAGGTAGGGAAATGAATGCCGTTATCATGTACTGTTTCCTCGTCGATACGAACAGAGGTTTCTCCGAGTGTTCTATGCACATCTGCCACTTATGACTGGTAATTGATACACATGAGAGGGTGAAGGGAACATTATGTACAGTCCATCAAGTACTAAGGTCCATTGTGAAAGACCAGATATGAGTTTATGAGTTGAGAGCAGTTGGTTTGTTTTGAGGATGCTCACATGCCACTTCAAAAATGTGGCTCAGGCTGAGTACTGAGGTCCATGCATTCACATGTGTCATGGTACATTATACATTTCAGACAAAAATGAAGATTCCACTGGCAGGACACTTTCACAACACAATACTGCATACTAGGATGTAGCTATATAAAATTTTAATACATATATAAGACAGGAGAAAAACAAGAAAACATACCAAGTCTATGCTTCAAAATGAATGCAAGATAGTCATCTCTGGTAGGGTCCTGAGATACTAAGGAAGAAAGCTCTGCCTTGAAAGTATCATATGAGCTATTCAACCTGGAATATGCTTCATCCAAAGCAGTGTCTGAGGTAGCATCAGTAGTCATAAATAGAACAGTAGCACATTCCAAAAGTAAGATGGAAACTGTGAATAACTTGAAATAAGTCAAAATGCAGGTAAATAATTGTTTTCCTACCAAGCAAAGTATACTGTAATATGTGACCATCATTGAAAGTGTCTGAACTAATCTAATATACATGTATCAACAAAAAGTGTAATGATTAACAATTGAAATACCTTGCAAATCATTGAACTGAGGATGTCAGCAATGTGGTTCTATGGGATACATGTAAGCACAAAAAATAGTCAGATCATAATATAGCCATTGCACGACATAACTCACATACTGTAAAGAAAAAATGGCAGAGAATCATAAATATTGTCAAGCTATCATAAAAGATCACTTACTCGCTGAAAAGAAGAAACAGCACAGAAATCATCAGGCATAGAAATATAGCTATGAAAGGTTACCACACACATTCTGGGAATGATGCAGAAAGCATGAGTCTTGGAATAGCAGCCATCACATGATATCACTCACAGGCTGGAGAGCAGGAATGGCACATAAACCATGAGTCTTGGAATAGCAGCCATCACATGATATCACTCACCAACTAGAGAGTAGGAATGGCACATAAACCATGAGTTCTGGAATAGCAGCCATCACATGATATCACTCACCTCCTGGAGAGCAGAGATGGCACATAAACCATGAGTTCTGGAATAGCAGCCATCACACAATATCACTCACCAACTGGAGAGTAGGAATGGCACATAAACAATGAGTCTTGGAATAGCAGCTATCACATGATATCACTCACCTCCTGGAGAGCAGAGATGACACATAAACCATGAGTTCTGGAATAGCAGCCATCACATTATATCACTCACATCCTGGAGAGCAGGAATGGCACATAAAACATGAGTCTTGGAATAACAGCCATTGCATGATACATATCACTCACATCCTGGAGAGCAGGAATGGCACACAAACTATGAGTCTTGGAATAGCAGCCATCACATGATATCACTCACATGCTGGAGAGCAGGGATGGCACATAATCCATGAGTCTTGAAATAGCAACCATCACATGATATCACTCACCAACTGGAGAGTAGGGATGGCACATAATCTATGAGTCTTGGAATGGCAGCCATCACATGATATCACTCACATCCTGGAGAGCAGGAATGGCACATAAACCACAAGTCTTGGAATAGTAGCCATCACATGATATCACTTACATCCTGGAGAGCAGGAATGGCACATAAACAATGAGTCTTGGAATAGCAGCCATCACACAATATTCTTCACCTTCTAATTGTAAGAATGTATGAAAGATCCTTTATTACAATTTCAACCCCAAGATAAATACCATTCTACTCACTTTCTGATAGCCAGCAATCCATTGCATATGTATATGCAATGCACATAACAACATACTATTAGACTTCATTTCTGGCCAAGGAATCAGAGCCCTACCAGTACCTAGTGTATTCTGTCAATCATAGATTATTACTGCTTAAATCAGCTTACATACCCATGTGTGTGGAAAACAATTTACACATGACTTGACTATTGATATTTATTCACCATCAAGTCTTGCCCTGCACCTGGTGAAGCATTTATCTAGGATTCAGGTTAGGCTCACCTTCTCAATGAACTCTTCACACTCCTCTCAAGGTTTCCTCTTTGGGTAGCAAGTAACATTAGTGTTACCACTTTGTTACTCAAAGCATTTTCAGTTTCTGTAATCAGGGTGTCACAAGGTTCACCAATCTTGTGCATCTCTGAATATAAAATGCAGTCACAGACAACACCAAACATGATAATGAAACTTACTTTGCAATCTAACATGTCTTGTTGAGTCTCCCTTTATTACATTCCAATATTCATCCTGAAAAATCTTCTCTGCCCTATCTGCCACCTCCTTTTGGGATACACTAGCATTTCTTCCAGGGTTGTCCTCCAGCTTTATCCTGACATCACATTTGAATTGGTCATACTTTGTGAACACTGCAATCACAGGCACTTTCCATGCCATGTTGAGTCCTTGAACCCATATTACACAGTAATGCAGCACATACCATTCTTATCCGGACAGATGGCACCAAAGAATTTCATGTCAAGGCTAGGACAATCATTCTCCATTGGAATGCAGTACCTGGAAGCTATACTTCAGCCGGCGCGTCCTAAAGATCGACTTCACAAACCAGATCGCATGTAATCTATCCTGTAATCGGCGTGCGGTTGCCTTCTCTCGCACAAAGTCCTGCACAATTCGTAACTCGTCTTCATGTCCGGCCTCGAATCCACACGAATCATGGAAAACATATCCATCGTGATTGGTGAACACAAGCTCGTCCCTGATGTGATGATTGCCGCGCTTGTTGAGGGTTGATCATTATCTGCATTCACGCTCACAGACTGTCGACTGACCTCAGCAGTGGGATCGAGCTGGATCTAATCAAATGATAAGATCAGAAACAGTCGGAAGTAAGTAACTTGGACCAACCTCTTCACGAGTATCACCGCGAACCCTACATATCTTCGGGCTCTCCGTCGTTTCGCAGACTCTCTGTAAAATGGACGTTTTCCCCGCATTTCCCCGACCAACGATAAGAACTCGAAACTTGACATTTGGCACACGAAAACGTAGGCGCTCCTGGCTCATGGTTGCTGGTAGCGAGAAATCGAAGTTGGTGACAAGTAAACGGGGAGGAGAAATGGGATGAACGAACGGGTTGAAAATGCGGCGTGAGCACGAACGCTATCGCAGCTCTCGTTTCGTTGTCCGACTCGGACTGTTCCGAAAGAAGCGTCGACCGTTATGGGTGACCACGGCAGCTGGCAAGACGAAGGTTGAACGTGAATCTCGGTCACGGCAGAGAGTGGTCAAGGAAGCGAGTTGTAAGGCGATGATAGCTCAACCTGATGGAACGAGTGAAAGACTGAACGAAGAGATGTATGAAGTAGCTACCACGGTACCCGCAGTAACTCCAGTTCCCAAAACACGCGGGAACTTCGGATTATGATTGGACGTGGCGGCTCGGAGATAGCACGGATGATATTTATATCCGAACCGTGACCAGCCCACAGAAGGACGAATACAAACTGTACTTGACATCCCAACTTGTTGAAGCTTGAAGGGCAGTGGTCCGTGACTCGGTCCTACGTGATACGGTACGGACCTCCTGTTGTCAAAGTACGAGGTTTCTTGGTACGTTTGGATGCTCACATACTACTTCAAAGTGCATTCTGAAACATGTGCGTCCTCTCAACATAGATTTTTGTAGTAACCTTTGAACGTACAGTGGCTTTACATCATTACAACCAACAATACAAGACCATTCGAATCAATAAACCATGATCCTACTACGCAGCCAACACGTCCGCCTGACTGACGATCACCGCGTCGGAATACACCCGTACAAAGTCGTTCGGGTTGACCGTGAGTAACTGCTCCTTCCCACCCTCCCGAAGGAGCGTCAACTTCTCCTGCTTACTCCTCTTCCATCGATTCTTTCCGAGGTTCTCGCTCGCTTTAGACTGCGGGACGAGGGGGTACGCTTCGGCGCTCCCGCCGCTCTCGTTCGTGAGCGACACGTAGATGTTGTTGGCAGCACGGTTGGACACCCAGACCATTTTTAAAATTTTCTCTCTCTCTGCTTTATAAAGGTGCTGGGCTCTCAAGTCAGCATGGAGCCCCCTCTGATGCACGGGAAACGTGGACCGTACCGAGGTGAGCGTGAGGAAGTTGTCCATCCAGCTTGCATTGGAGCTCCCTCTTTATGCGCTCGCCCACGATCGGGCTCCGGGTTTATGTTATCCGGTTCAGGTACCTGCCAGTGCGCCGGCCCAGTACGATAAGGTGGGGATCTCTGGTACATATCCCTACTATGGTCATATTGTTCACTTTGTTCAGACCTGACTGCACCGCAGGGCGGATTTAAAGCGGGGGAGAGAATACGTTATACATACCCCCAAGTCTGCATGCGTAGCGCGCGCAGGGACATTCCCATCAATGATGGAGTCACGGGCGGCCCCATGTGACCCATTGAATGTGGGCCTGGAACGAAAATAGTCCCGAAATTTGGGGATTGTCCTCACTTCAAAATGTCTCTTCACCCAGCGAATGGGACTCTAGACTCGTACCATTTGACTCTGTGCATCTTCGCTGACAACGCGTGGCAGTCGCGACACTCCTAGCTGAAGGCAGAACGAAGTCCCAACGCCGAAGATCGGTTACCGGAACCGTCCCACTAGCGCATTGCACAACTCGCCAAAGGGGGAAGAACAACAGAAACCTCTTCGAGTGTTCTATGTACATCTGCCTATGACTGGTAATCGATACACGTGAAAGAGTAGAAGAAACATTATGTATGGTCCACCATGGTCCATGTGCATACGAGTAAACAAAAGGATGATGTTGATATCTTGGATATGCACGAGGCTCTTCCCATCTTCTATACCCTCCACAACGCTCACACTGCCTGCGCCTCGTAAAACCTCTTTGCATCTGTCAGCAGTGCCCTTTCCATCCAGTTCCACCACCCTTCCAACACCCGCCGCTCCCTCTCCCTCGCCTCCCCAACAACCCTCTTAACTGTGACCCGAAAGACCGCCGAGACGGGGCGATGATCCGACACGTTCACCTCCCATCTCCGATACCCCATCAACACCACCCTCTCCTCCTCCCTTGATCGCCACAACACCCGGTCACACCACGCCGGCACACGGCGCTTCTCCGACGTATCAAACACGTTCGAGTTCCGGTCGTACTTGTATGTGGGGGCAAACGTAAGTGAGCCTTCATGGAAGGCACGGAGCCGAAAGGCGCGGTTGTGCTTCATTTCTTTGTGTAGTTGGTCGTGCGTGAGGAGCGAATCGAGGTCGTTGGCTTGGATCGCTGCAATGACAGCGTCTCGGCGTTGGTCGATACGGTAGTTCATGTCGCCGTTGAGCTGAGTAAAACCCTGTCAACGTTTTTAATGGTCACGAGTCAAGGTCATGAACGCACGAAAACGATCTCATGGTCGAGGACCATTGATCCATCACCTCCACCAATGTACCCAAACTCTTCGGCAGATTCTGCAGGGAACACGTTGGTTTCTTCAAGAAAAGCCGCCACGTCCGCGTTGCGCTCACGGACGTGATGCTGTCCAGCAGCCAAGTGGCAGTTAATGAAACACAAACTCGAATCGTCAATCACGAAACGCGCAACGATGCCACCCTGAAAAAGAACCCCGTCAGTCCACATCATGATGTTACCCCACAACAAACACGAGATACAAGAACCCCACCTTATTTCCGTATCGTCCTCCCATCCCCGTTTAATGGTCGCGATTGCGGCACTCTTCAGAGAAGCCCTCTCTGCATTCTTGACAAACACGCACGTGAACAATCCCACCAAGCTCTCCGTATAAATCACCGTATATGGTGATTCAGGAGGCATCGCCAGTTTGACCGCCTGGATTAATCGATCATGCCACCTTTTGTAACTGGATGTCACTTTTTCATTAATCCTGCCTTCGTCGCCTTTCTTTTTGCCTCCTAGAAGGACGGTCTTGGCTGCCATCTTACGAGATTCGAGATCCATCACTTCCTGGAATCCGAAGGAGATGATGTCGGGGCTGTCAACAGAGGTAAGGACGTCATGCAGGAAGTGAACGTTTTCGGGATCGCCGACAAGGGACTCGGGTTTCGCGGCATCAACGTTCCACGAGACAATGAGAACTTTGATGTCTCGGAACGTACTGAACGCATGTTCGCGTTTCAGCAGTTCTTGCTCTACCCAAGGCATGAGCAATCTACACCAACGCCAACACACTGTAAAGTAAGACGCAGTTGCGCCACTTACCGATCCGGTCAGCACCAAGCAGCCCATCCCAGAATCTGATTTGCTCGTCTCGTCCCACACTCACGACGCTAAGCTTTTCCCGCTCCACAATCGCATGGAGGTCCACGAAAATCCGCGAGACAGGGAGCCCACCATGAGCATCCCAACAATTGGTGACGACCCACGGCTTCGCGTTCACGTCGTACACAGCAATGGTACCCTTTCGCCCACCAGCCCACAGTCGATCGTTCACGCCTTCCAGGCAAAGCACGTCGGACGCGCTCACCTTGACCACTTCGACGCAAGCAGGAACCCCATCGCCTGTGACAATGTTCCAGACACTGATGAACCCGCCTTCGTGACCCAGGTAGACGTGGTCAGGGTGAGAGGAGAGGATGGTTCCCGAGGTCACCGCACCAGTGTGTTGATTCGGTGTCACGGTGCGACCCATACTCCCTGGCGAGTATATATCGTATATCCGAATGACGGGCACCGAAGCCGTACCAACGCCATTCACGTCTGTCCGTACCGCAGTCCACAATAAACCGCCGAGCAGCTTTACAAACTCGACTTTCTCTCCTAGGCGGTAGACCTGAGGAGCGGTGTAGACCAGATTAACGTCGTCCGAAGAGGAAGCACCGACGCCTATCGCGTTGTTATTGGGATCAAAGACGAAGGTTTTTCCCACCTCGTCAACGGTGATCATCGTGGGTCCATGGCGGAATATGCTTGTGACCTGAGACGCGTGAATGCCCATTTTGGAAGATGTGAAGGCCCCCATCTGGACATCTATCTCGAGTAAATGTCCTTCCTTCGTTCCAACCCATAGGAATTTCCCTCTGTCCGCTTTGTTACATGCTGGCCTGAACTCGAGACAGGACACTAGACAGCCCCTCATGCCATCTTTCGTATCGAGAGTCCATGAGGGTCCTTTGGTACCCAAAAGATCGTAGTATTTAATATGGTGACCTGACGCCAGCACTACGCTGGAACCAGCAACAGCGACGTGTCCCGAGTGTGCTGGCACGTGCACCTTGTATTCCATAAAACCAACGGTTGGCATGCTAGGAGGACGTCTAGAGGAACGACTGGAATCAGGAAGGGATTCGGCGCTGCGTACCCGAGGATCCTCTTCCGAACCAGACTCCTCGTCAGACGACGGAGACGATGCGTGACGCATAGGAGGTAGCTTGTCACCTAGTCCAATTGCGCGTGTGGGCGGCGGTGGGAGCCTTGCACTTCCGAGAGGTTTACGTTCCCCAACCGGTGAAGCGGTTTCAACAAGAGTGAGGGTATCGCTTGGCTGGGGGAATACACGTGCCGGTAGAGGCGGTGCCGGAGAGAGGACCTCAAGGGAACTCTCTTCCTGTGTGGCACGACGGGACGGGAGTGGTGGTGCGACAGGCCGCGTGGGGGTAGTTGTAGTAGAACCAGCGAGAGGTGATTCTTGGGGTTCTGAAGGTATGGATAACCCGTTTGGTCGGCGAGGTGGCCGTGGCGGAGCGTTTGGGGAAGGCCTAGGTGGTGGTCTCGGCCTGGAGGAAGGCGAGTAACCGGAGAGACTCTCGCTGGAGCTGCTCGAGTGCTTCCGCTCATGGTGAGGGCGACGCACCCCGTTTGCACAAGCGAATTCACTCGTTTTCCGATGTTGAACCGCGGGCGACAGAGAACCTCCTGTTATCTCGGATATTTCGGACTCGTCATCCGAAAAAGGACTACAGATGGACGAATTAGAGCTGCTTGGGATATCTAAATTATCCTCCCATGCGAAGAGCGCAGAGTTTAGCGGGCGTGATGAAGGATGCCGAACGGGTAGTATTGGAGGACTCGTTATTAGAATGTTTGGCTCGCTATGGGATGACGGATTGTCATCAGGAGGATCGAGTTTGGAAGCATCCTTAACACTATGCATTTTCCACTATTGAACCTCTGGTGAATGCGAAGGTCATGCGACACTCACACAAAACTGCCCTGCTTTGCTGCGACGTTGCCTGCGCGGGAGGCATCCATTGTGATGGTACCAGGCGCACACGTTTCAGTGTAAATGTCCACTGGCGGTGATTGAGAAAGATCGGGAGCTCTATGTTTGGTATGCCGAGGAGGAATTACAGGCGGTGCATGCTCGATCACCACCGAATCGCTGTGAGACGTCATCGTTGGGAGTCTGGGAGGTGGTCTGGGAGTTGTAGGTCGTGGCGGCGACGACTTGGAAGTTTGCGTCTGCATTGGTGATCTGCGACAAGGTTAGCCGTAAGATCTTAAGAACCCAATGACCGGAGTCAACGTGGGGATGCAAACCGAATGGAGTACCGAAATGATAAACAACGAAGAGATCACTCACGAAAGCTTATTGCGAAGCGATGCTGCACTAGCCAATAGTCCATCCCCCTTGATTTCCTCCGCCCCATCGCCTTTGTGATCTGGCCGCATGGAGAGTGGTTCTTGGTCGGGGCTGGCACTGGGCGACCGGAGTGCGGCAGGTACAGGGACCGGACGAAGGAGAGGAGAGGGAACGGGAGAAGATGGTGGTTTTTTTAACCTTGGTGGTGGCGGGGGTGGTGGGGCACGCTTAAGGGCGGTCGCCTTGAAGTCCGAAGGCGGCGGCTTGCTGCGCGTATTGCAAACAAGTGCAGGTGACTGAGACTGATGGGATTGCGAGACGTAATCGTGAGGTGTAAGAGAGGGTCGTGTTCGAGAACGAGACGTGGGTACTGATTCAGGGGTCTGATTTTGCGGAAGGGTTAGAGCGGGCGAGTCTGGGGCGGGCTTAGGGTGTGGGGCAGAGGCGTTGTCTAGTGCAAATTGCTCGAATTTAGATTTGAGACTCTTAATGGAGGGAATTGGAGCTGATTCGATTTGGGAGCTGATATCAGCCATGATGGGGGCAGTGAAATGGTGGAGAGACGTATGATAGCCCCGCTCATGTGGAGGCTGTGTGGTTGACGCCCCTCGCAGTCGTAGCGAATACGCGACCCTGCGACGAGAAGGACAACGAGCGTCGTGGTGGTGTGTGTCAGCCGTGTCGTCGACCGTCCGTAGACAATTCACCCACTTTGGCAATTCAGGATAGCGTCATTTCTATTTTCAACAGCCTATCACAGGTCGGTGTGTTTGCAGCCGCCATGTTGGAAATGTGCGGTGTAGCGGGTAGGTCTGGAGAAAACACAAACAAAAACTTGATATGTAGGATCATGTAACTACTCCAACGAAGACACTAGAGACTCTATGGATCTCAAATGGACTTTTGGTCGCACCAGAAGCCAACTGCAACCTAGTTGATGGCAATTTACACTCTGCTTGAACTCTCGGGGACATCCAAGGAGTTCAATCTCCGCTCGATTTAGTACCCTCGGGCCGCAGTCCTTGGATCGAGCTCCGGAGAGGTCTGTTATGGGCCCACGGAGAAGATCATAGGAGGTAGATCCATAATTTGGTGCATTCCGCAATATACATGTGACTGATTTTACCAGACAACGCAAGTCATTGACGCCTGGTTTCAGCATTGCTGCCATTCGGCGGTTGACATCGATTTTCTACGACTCGGCATACAAGGTGAGATCACTGTCCCATAGTTCGCGGTCCCTGTATATGAATACGAACACGCATCAAAGGCGAAGGGGGCCTGGGATGTTCTCATCCAGTCGAGCGGCGGGGATAGCGCTCTCATCGAGGTCCAAAATTGGTGAGTTTCATTAAACGGTCTTTCGTACCTCATAACCAATCTGACTTGCCGATGTTAAAGGATGAACCATATATCGTACGTTTCCTCCAAACATGTCCTTGTGATATGTCCACAATTCTTGTCGCAGACTGGATACCATTGGTCTTGCAGGTTTCTCTCACGATTTTGGTGCACTTGAAGGCAAGCACGCGACCGTCACCGAAGTCTTTGACACGTTCGGCGCATCCCCTCGTTCCTCGGCCCCCATTATAGGCCTTTTCCTCTTGGCGCAGATCTTCCCGTTCCTCTCACAGTTACCTACAGCACGCACAATCCTTATCTTGATGCTGTTGTCCACGAAATCCTTCGCGTCCACCCACCTGGTGTCGAGATTACACGTGTGGTACGTCCCCGTTGACTTCTCTCCACCGTTCTCTCCTCATCATTCACCGTTATGCCACATTGTTCCACAGGCCATTGAAGATGATGTCATTCCGCTCTCTGAACCCGTTCGCACGAAATCTGGTGGGTTATTCGACACCCTGACCATCGCCAAAGGCACTCTGGTTACGATTCCGATGGAATCCATGAACCGCTCCGCCGCAATTTGGGGTGAGGACGCCAAAGTCTTTCGACCAAATCGATGGCTCGAGAACGCACACGGTGAGAATGGGGTTCCCGCCAAGGCGAAAGAAATCCAGGGACATCGTCACCTGCTCACCTTTTTGGATGGGCCGAGGACGTGTCTGGGAAAGAATTTTGCCGTCACGGAGTTCAAGGTGCGTCTTCGGGGGTGCGTGTTCGCCACTGGTTCTGACTGCGTTTTTTTTTTTTTTTTCCTTTGACAGGCGGTGTTGACGGTGCTCGTCAGGAACTTTGTGTTCGAGTTGCGTGATGGTGTGGACTCCAAGATTGAAATCGGGATGGGTATACTTCCACGACCCAAGATTGCAGGTGAGGTTGGGTGCAAGCTGCCTTTGCGTGTACGACCGTATGTTGCCTGAGGTTGGAGTGATGAGGGCAAGAAGAGCTGGGGTAGTGTGTTACCTATGAACTCTGTTGTTGTTTCAAGTTGTATCTTCCCTTTCTTATATCCCGCGTGTGTGCATTGATTCAGATAGAATTCGGTCCAAACTCTGATGCGGGTCAGAGAGCAACCATGCCGGAGAGCGAGGGGTAGTGCGGATGGAGAGAACCTGGTAGAGAACTTGAAAGTTCACTTGGATTCCAAGTCATTGTCACGGGAACAACATACCCTCGTCCCAGGGGGCAGGTAACGAACTTTTTACCATGTATATCTCCAGCGTCGGCATGATTATTTTTGAGATTCGTTGGAGCAGACGACTGAAGTCCTACGGATTGTAGTACCGTTGAGGCACGTGACAGTACTCGGGGCGTGTAAACACTCTTTTCTTCGTCGTTCAGGCTTGCGAAGGTCATTTGAGAAGTGGAGCAAGACAATTCTACGGATTACCTTTCCCTCTCTGCACCGCGGCACCCGGGTACAGGACAGAGAATAGGATGGACGCGATGGTGTGGTCGGGCGACCCCCGGGAAACTGTCCTTTTTCCGTGGAGTATGATTCCATTTCAGGCATTCCTTCTTGTATCTGATCGGCATGAAACCAGCGCTGAAATGATGCTGGGAGGTCGTCTCGAGGAACGACTCGGAGCAGTAAATGATTCAGGGCTGCGTACACAGGGATCCTCTTCCAGGCCAGATTCCCCGTCAGACAATGGAGAGGGTGCGTGGCGCATGCGGGGTAACTTGTCACCTAGTCCGATCGCGCGTGTAGGCAAGTACTAATCTGGTGACCAGCGCCGTCTACGGGGTCAAGTCAACCCGTCAATAGTATTGTGAAAAAATTAGAGGCAGAGCGCATTATCATCGTCTTCCGCCAGCTGCAAACCCCCAGGACTTCATATATCACTGTACTCCACAGACAAAGGTCAGATGAAGCGCGGGAATGATATCAAGTGAATGCTTCAAAGCGTAGTAGCACGCACATATGTGGTCACACGTTACTCGGGCTGACCAGACCGCCATTACTATGCAACATGTTACGTAAGTAGCAACCGGAATAAATAGCATCTCGTGGCGTTTCTTGACTCTCAGACCGCAGTACGTGGCCGTGGCATTATCAAGGTTCAAAAGACCCACGACGGAGCGGTTCTGGTTCAGTCAACTTCAGTGCCAATCGGCAAGAAGTGAACAAGAATAGAGTAAGTGCATTGCAGTGGTGAAAGTAGGGAGTGCTGTACGAGTATCGGATGAGTGTTGCATTTGAGCGGGAGAGTATGTGTGGGTCATCATATTGAATGAGTCACAGCAAAATTAAGTTCCTTCCAAGTTCCGATCTCACGAGTTGTTCCGATTCATAGACGCGTACACCCTCTGCACGAGCTGCTATTTGTATATTTGCCCCTTCCGGCGACGTGGTCGTCGACTCGGGTAGGCAATTCCTGCCACTGCTCCCGGTAAGCAAAGGTGCATCATTCAAATGTTCATTGACTGATCTTTCCAGAAAGGGCAACAACATTCCCAAACAGGGTGACGATCTTCGGGGTTATCCTGATTACCATCCTCTGTATGACAGACTCGGAAGCCCGCTGCACCGGTTTGCCAGTGGGACATGTTGACGTAGGCAACCGGCCGATTGGGAGGCTTCCTCATAGAATTCAAATTGATGGCACAGGAGCCAGCCCTGAGGCCTGAGGAACCGGATTCGCAAGGTATATAAAGGTGCGTTTTGGACAGTGAACCGTTGCCAACTCAATTTCTACCGACATACTATCGTCCACTATGTCCCTTGATGTATTATTATCCACGACTCGGACGGTGTCAGAGGTCTTGGAAACTATTCTGACCCACCTCCGTCCCTATCAGTGGTATGCGTTCGATGCCGCCGTCGCTTCTGCGGCGATCTGGACTGTCCTTCGATGGCTCCGCACATCCCGTCGACAGCTTCGCACGACCCAGCTTCGAGGTCCACCCAGCGAGAGCTTCCTCTACGGTGTCGGAAAGCGTATCCTTGACGCGGATGACCCCGGCGCTGCATATGAAGCATGGGCCCAAGAATACGGTCCCGTATTTACGGTCCCGTCGACATTGGGAAGTAACAGGGTCGTCTTGTGCGACCCCAGGGCGATCGCGCACTTCTATTCCAAAGAAACGTGGACATATATTCAAACCCCTCTAAGCAAGAAAACATCGGAAAATTTTGTACGTGGTTGCTGACGACGTTCGTGTAGTACATGTGGCTAATCCTTGGATCGAGTTCGGGAGAGGTCTGTTATGGGCCCACGGAGAAGATCACAGGAGGTAGATCCATCATTTGGCGCATCCCGGAGCAAACATTTGACAAGTTTGACCAGACAACGCAAGTCGTTGACGCCTGGTTTCAGCATTGCTGCCATACGGCAGCTGACATCGATTTTCTACGACTCGGCATACAAGGTGAGATCACTGTCCAGTAGTTCGTGGTATCTGTCTGACATGAATGCAAACACACTTTAAAGGCGAAAGGGGCCTGGGATGTTCTCATCGAGTCGAGCGGCGGGGAAGGCGCGATCATCGAAGTCCAAAATTGGTGCGTATTGTTAAACGACCGTTCGTGCCCTCATACCCAAACTTGCCGGTGTTAAAGGATGAACCATGTATCGTATGTTTCACGCCAACATCTCCTTGGGACATATCCATAACTACTGTGGCAGACTGGATACCATTGGTCTTGCAGGTTTCTCTCACAATTTCGGCGCGCTCGAAGGCAAGGACGCAACCGTCACTGAAGTCTTTGACACGTTCGGTGCATCTCCTCGCTCCACGGTCCTCAATAAAGGCATTCTGCTCTTGGCACAGGCCTTCCCGTTCCTTATGCAGTTACCCACACCACGTACACTTCTCATCCAGAAACTCAATATCGCAATGGAAGAGATCTCAAATCAGTTGATCGCCCGGACAGAAAAAGAGTTGGAAATGGGTGTGATCGGAGGCAAGGAAGAAAGGTCTATTATTGGATTGCTCAGTACGTGGTCAATCATGAACGTTCCACGGGATGTATTCCTGACTTCTTCCACTTTAAAACAGTCAAGGGGGCTAGTGGTGATTCGGAGTTCCACTTGACGAAAGAAGAAGTCATGGCTCAGGTAAATGAACTTATACCTCGTCGCGGCCCGTCGCTGACGTTGGTCTTGTAGATGAAAGTGTTGCTCGTCGCGGGCTATGAAACAACATCTGGTATGTGTGCTCACTGCATTTCTCGAGCGCATCCTGACACATATCTCTTTAGTTAGCTTGAGTGTAAGTCCCCTATCTATACATTCTCCATGCATCGACCGACACTTTCCCAGTGGGCCCTGCTCGAGCTCTCGCGCAACCCGGACATGCAGACAAAGTTGCGAAAAGAACTTCTCGAGCATGGTGCAGACCCGACATACGATCAACTTTCACACGGACTTCCTTATCTCGACGCCGTCGTCCACGAGATTCTCCGCGTCCACCCACCTGTCGTCGAGTTTACACGCGTGGTACGTCCAGTGACTTCTCTCCACTCCTCCCTCCTCATCAATGCCATGTATGCCGCATTATTCAGGCCATCGATGATGATGTCATCCCGCTCTCTGAACCTGTCTGCACGAAATCTGGTGAGATGGTCGACAGCCTGACCATCGCCAAAGGTACGCTGGTTGCGATCTCGATGGAATCCATGAACCGCTCCGCCGCAATTTGGGGTGAGGACGCCAAAGTCTTTCGACCAAGTCGATGGCTCGAGGACGCAGACGGGCAGAGCGGGATTCCTGCCAAGGCGAAAGAAATTCAAGGACATCGACACTTGCTCACATTTGTGGATGGGCCGAGGACGTGTCTGGGGAAGAATTTTGCCGTGACGGAGTTCAAGGTACGTCGTCGGTGTGCGTGCTAGCCACCGATTCTGACTGCGTTTTTGTTCCTTCGACAGGCGGTGTTGTCGGTGCTCGTCAAGAACTTTATGTTTGAGTTGCGTGATGGTGTCGATTCCAAGATTGAAATCGGGAGAGGTTTACTTCCGCGACCCAAGATTGCGGGCGAGGTGGGATGCAAGCTGCCTTTGCGTGTACGACCGTACGTTGCTTGAGGTTGGGGTTACAAGGGCAAGAGGAGCTGAGGCTGTTTCATGTAATGGAATTATTTCACCTACAAGCTGGGATATCGGTACTTATGCAACTATCATCCTTTCACTATCCTCCGTAGTATTTATATATTGCTGTAATTCGGGTTGAATATGGTCCCCAACTGTTAAATGAAGTGCCAACCGGGCGAGGGTCACTATTAGAGACATCCATGTTGCAGCGACGTCTAGAGGCTCGTTATGGTTTGCACGCCTGCCTGGATGTCGGTCTCCTGTGTGGTCGACTTTTTTGTCCGCCTCGCGAAATTAGATACAACGTTTCAGATGGGATGGGCATGGGTGTCTCGGCGCTCTTGGAAAAAATTGGCGCCCGCAGATGTCGGGTCTGGTGAGACGTCCAATCGAGACACTGATCCCTTCGAGGGACCTGTCGTCTTCGGCCCCAGAAATCCCAACAGACTCGTCGTCCTACGCAGTCGATTCTGTCATTCGCCATGTGGATGATGATTCATGTGAGCGTGAGGAGTGCAAGATATATGGCGAACGTGAGTAACAGTTGATACCTTCCAGGACCCCTTGAGTCGATGAGGACGTGGCACAACAGGTGCAGGCGGTGTGGGGTGGTGCAGGGGTGTTTCGGATATGACAACGTCGATGGCGATGGTGGTACAAGCAATATGAATTCAGATAATGATAATCCGACGCCATACAAAAATACAAGCGAGTGACTCTGCGAGTACATCTGGCCCGACCAGTGGCCGGTGTCTCGTCGATCGTGTTGCGGGTGTGTGGTATAGCGGTTGTCCTCTGAAATGCGCGAAGCAGCAAATGAAAGCGATGCACGCACAATGATTGACCGCGTTTGGGCTACGTGCACCCATGGGTGAACGTATAAAATGAGGGAACGAAGTGATGAGCAAAATGGGGAGAATCACACTACACGAGTTCCTGAGCAACTCTGCGGCTCAGTGATACTAGCCCACTGCGAACAGCCGTCGTTATGGGACCACCGCTAACTTAGCGGTTGCCAAAAGCTATGTTCACGCATGGAGGCTTTGTCATCTTCCACTATGCGCTTGCTACCATGTCATTGTGCCCCAAGCACATCACTTCAGGGTGTAATGCAAGGTTGAGTGTGCTGGGAAGCGAAGGGTGGCGATCAGAGTGGGATGTATCGTTCGGGTACCGTGTCCAGGCTTGTCATCTAGTTTGCCAATGCAGTGCACGCACTGAGCAATGGGGACACAGGACGAACTGCCAGGGAAGAAAGCACTGTCCCCGGGCCAATGGCACACAGTGATGCGGTGCAGCGGGTGGAAGGAGAAAGGCCCGTGGCGTCAATGGCGGTGAGTCGGAACTTTGCTCTGTCCAGTTACGACGACGACCATCATGATGCGCTTATCTAACAGCGACGTTACGCGGATAGTGGATTTCGTATATATACCAGGATGCTTGACGCACCGATCCATTCATTCACATTCATTCACAAGCAATGGCGAGCGCAACAATCGTACGTTGTCCTCGTGCTTTTCTATCTACACTACGTGCTCATCCTATCTTTCAAGCCCACTAAAGCACAAATCCTTGTCATCGGAGCTGGCCCTGCAGGTAGCTATTCAGCGGCCGCTCTCGCAAATGAAGGCTTCGAGGTTGTACTCCTAGAGGCGGCCAAGTTTCCAAGGTTCGTACTACCCGAGATGATACGATCAGCTATTCCTGACGATGTCGAAAAGGTATCACATCGGTGAAAGTTTACTGGCGTCGGTCCGACACTTTTTGGGCTTCATTGGCGCATTTGACACCGTGGACGCCCACGGATTCACCATCAAGGTACGGGATAGTACCAGAACGTCTAATCGGGCGTCGTTGTTAAATTTTGATTCAGCCAGGTGCAGCGTTCAAGTTCAATCAGTACAAACGAGAAGCATGTTCGTGTTCTGTCCCGCCTGTAGCTGCACTTGTCACTGAAACGGATTCACAGACACTGCTTTCACCGCAGTCGACCCCAAGAATTACTCCTGGAATGTCGTAAGCACAGAGTTTCTTGTTACGTCGACAGGTTGGCAAACACCTTTACAGGTTCGATCCGAGTTCGATGACCTGTTGTTCAAGCATGCTGCAAAGTGCGGCGCAACAGTGTTTGACGAGACAAAAATTACAGAAATACAATTTGATGGCGAGCGTCCCGTTTCTGCCAGCTGGGTATCGCGCGGTGGCGTCGAGGGACAGATAGCATTCGATTATTTGGTGGATGCCTCCGGCAGGAACGGGATCATGTCTACCAAGTACCTTCGCAACAGGCACTTCAATAAGAGCCTGAACAACATCGCGTGTTGGGGATACTGGGAAGGAACTGGCTACTACTCGCCGGCGGACACTACCCGGGAGAATGCTGTTTGGATAGAGGCATTGCCAGGTTAGTCAGTTATCTGTACTAGATATTTTGAGACTGACTCTGTGTGGCGGGCAGATGAAACTGGTTGGGCGTGGTTTATTCCCCTTCATGATGGTTCTACCTCGGTCGGAATTGTACTCGACCAAGACATCAGCAACCGCAAGAAGAAGCAAGCCCAAAGCGTTCCCGGGGTGTCCAACCTCCAAGCGCATTACGAAGAAGAAGTTAAGAAAGTGCCCGGGTTAATGAAACTTATTGGGGACAAGGCAACTCTCAAGCTCTCAGGACAGCCTGGGTCGGTTAAGAGCACAAGTGACTTTAGCTATTCGGCATCGTCATACGCCGGCGACCATTATCGCATCGTAGGGGACGCTGGTGGTAAGTCGTGAGCAAGTGCGGGAGACGTAATACCTCGACCTAACGCGCATCACAGCTTTCGTAGATCCATTCTATTCGTCGGGCGTCCACCTTGCATTCAACGCGGCCCTGTCAGCAGCAATAACAATCTCAGCTTCTATCCGTGGTTCTGCCACAGAAACCGAGGCGCAGCGCTGGCACACTTCCACCGTGGGGACAGCTTATACCAGGTCCGTGCACGCCTGAATGTTAATGATGCGTATGATCAAATTGCTGATTTTTACTTGAATCAGGTTTTTGCTTGTCGTATTGTCGGCATACAAGCAGATGCGCAACCAAGACGCCCCCATCTTGAGTGACGTCGACGAAGACAACTTCGATCGTGCGTTCGACTTGCTTAGACCCGGTATGCAACATTCAACTCTTCATTGGTTCGCCATTAACGTAGAACCATCCAGTCATCCAAGGCACTGCCGACGTTGGAAAGAAACTCACCGAACACGAGCTCAAGGTGAGTACACTGATGTCCAACGTTTTCCAAGGTTGCTGAACTGAGATCGCAGAAAACGATGGATTTCTGCACTAGCATGTTCGCTCCGACAGATGCTCCGATGATCAAGGCCGTCAGTGAAAGGTATATTCTCTGATTCCTTTTTTCCTTCCACTCGTGCCCACGATTCGTTCGCCAGAATTGACCCCAAATTGTTGGACCCGAAGGCCCCGATCATGACGCAAGACCAAATAGATAAGCTGATCGACAGGACTGACGAAGAAGCAAGGCTCGTACTGGGTCGAATCAATGTCCGCAAGCAGAACCGATCGATATACGACCCGTTCGGTAGCTTCACTGACGACAATCACTTTGGGTTCAGGGCCGTTTTGGAGCGCGGCAATCTTCGTCTTGTTGCGGCCGCTTGAGAGCGACGGTGGTAATTGCATTATACGTGCAAAGATGTGATGCAGGTCAGCATGTTAGTAGTTCATAGAGAGACGTGTTCTGTTCTATATATTGCACGCTACAGTTAAAATGTTTATTTCTAATCATCGATTCATCCATCGCTTTAATGCTGCCTCGACGTGCCAGTTTCCCCTGACAATCTCCAATCTCACATGTGGACGGGTGCTTTCTTCGAATCGATCTCTGTCCCCTCCTCGAGCAAAGTTTCTTGCTTCTGCGTTGTGGAACCGCAGCCACTGCAGCCTGTTCAACTATATGCATATCACTGAGATCGTGATCGATCACACCTCCCGGAATGATAGCGCAATGGGCGGGTATTCGGATTGTCGTCTCTCCACTTTTACTAATAACTGATCGCGCTGTCTCCGAGTCGATATCCTTCCTGTTGCCGAACAAAGTTCAAAACTTCCGAGTTGAAGTGCCAGTACTGGACGTATGTATTCGAGGCTCCCCCGACGACGATTCCCGTTCAATGCGCTCAGCTTCGACTTTATCTCAATTGCAACAAGTGGGTGGATGTCCCGATTCTCGACCTGCATGCATGGACTCGTACTACCTTGTGGCTATCAGACTACTCGCGGACAGCATGGTTCGGATGGGTGGACTATCATAATAGGAGAGGGACGCCTGACGGACGTAGTAAACGGAAGTGTGTCGTCGGTGGATGTGTGAACGCATCTGCGAGAGAGAATGTACAGACCCATCGGATGATCGATGATCGCTAGTCCTCCTCACCCTCGCTACCGCACTCTTCATCAAGGTTCATCAAGGTTCAATCATGTCCGTCGTCGTCCGAGGTGCGATGCAAGCTACAAAACATCGAGCGTGCGTACATTGTCCAGAATATCGGCCAACGAGAAGTTCTCCTGAATCCGCACAGTGATCAAGCTATCTGCCGCGACTCGCTTGTAGTCCTCCACACGTCGACCCCTCGATGCCAACCTGACCAAAAGTGCACCAAATGGCTGTCTAAGACGCGCAACGAGCCGTCGTGCCCGCGTCTCCCTGTCCACCGGAACCATATGCGCACGGTGTGACGGCGACTCAGGTTCAGGATGTGGCGACGAATCGTCGTCGATTTCTTCGTCAGAGATCTCTTCATCGTCAATGGTCGGTGAAGGCGCAACGTCATCCTCTACATACGTGCCACCTTGCATATTTTCGCAGTCCAGGAGAGTATTCAACCAGGGGTGAATGAGATACAGTGAATTCATCCGAGAGAGGTCCTGTTTCGTTTGGATCTCTATTGTTCCGAAGGCGAGAGTGTCTGCGCGAAAAACACGACCTGAACGTGAAAAGCGTGGGAGTTGGAAGGCAATGCATGGAAGTGACATCCGACTCGCTGCGAACCCGGGTGAAGGAAACTTGTTAAGACGGTCGTATAACCTCAAAGCTGCATCGAGGTCGAATGAAGGATGGAACCTAGTGATGATATTTTCCATCTCAGCGTCCGGAATGGGTGGCGGCAGGTGTGACGTCGCCGGTCCGTCGAATACAGTGATATAGGCGGGAAGGCAGCTGTTAAAGCTGCCAGAGTCTCCAGTCCATGCAAGGATGCTCACATCTCCGGAAACCGTGAGAACATTCGCCAATAGACGTCCTAGGGAACCATCTCCTTCACCGTATATTGCGTGTATACCGGAAACAGAGAAAATGCCGAGCAACGAGTATGCAGCATCTTCCACCAACGTCGTCTGCCGGGTCGAAGCGAGACGTAGTTTCTCCCGAATGCTGCTCAGGCCAGGACGAAGTGCCATCAATTGCTGTGCAGACACCCCAGTGGCGTGCTCCATCTCTGAGATCACTTCTGGTGACTCTTTGTGGTTCGGCAACTCCAGGTCGAGATAAAGAGTCCAATCTTCGGTGTAGAACCGGATAGCCTTCGAGGCAATGTACTCTTGAAGCGTCCAGCCACGAGTGTTCCAAATACTCCTCACAAGATCACCGCGCTGCGATGGTGAGCGAACACCTCGGAGGAAAACGATCATCATGGCAGAACCCTGGTACCACTTGAACATCGCAACCAAGGCTTCTTGGAGCACGAAGTGATCTGACTTGTCGATACAACACGTGTCGCTCCATGCCCAATCGAATCCGGCATCCCGAACGATCTTGCAAAACGTTTGCAACTTGTCATGAGTTGGAGATTTATCGAGATCATACACCGCTATGTGTATGACCTGGTGGAACAATGGCTCGTTCTCTTCCCACTTGTGCGATAGCATCACGTATCGGAAGTACTGCCGCACTTCGCGCTTGATCAAGACGTGGTCGATGCGTGTCACCATTGATGATACAAGTCGTTTGAAGATTGGCAAGGACTCAAATGCAGATGCCCGCTCAGCCCTACTATGGAGACGGCCAGTGGTTGTATTGATGAGCACGCGCGGCGAATGACGTATGGTTCGTTGAACAATCCTGCGAATCGTCGCTCGTGTGCTTGATGGGCTGATGTACTGGTCACCACGCTCTGTCGGACGATGTCAACAAATCATCTGTATCATAGCAATGAGCATACAACTCACGTTGAACATCCAGGTTGGGTGACTGCGCTATCTTCGCGAGCATCGTTTCGAACGCATTGATCGCATTGTCATAGTCTCCTGCCTTGTGCAAGGCTGCATGTTTTATTTCGGAGCCTGACGGCGACAGCGGATCGAGCACGATCACCTGAGGATGATAGGTCAACAAGAGTGACATCCATAAGACAAACATGACGTGCCTGGTTTGCATCGTCTAGAGCTTGTTGCAATGATCCGATTGCCATGAATGCGTTAGCTCGCTTGACGAGGATGCCTTGTGGGGAGGGCGGATTAAGAGACAAAGCGGCCGTGTAGTGGGAGATGGCTTCGTCATGCCGCTGGCCATCCACAGCGGTATCTCCGAGATGTTCCAGTTTCTCAGAGCAACGCTGACGAAAGTCTGACAGAAATTGTTACACGAGGGACGACACCACGACATACGACATCACTCACCCAGAGCCCACCCGAGACGCTCACCGCGGAGGCTTGTCTCCTCTTCTAATTCACTCATCATTTGATGGAAACACTCGATCGCATGCTTGGTGCGACCCGCTGCATACAGCGCTTCACACAGACTCTGTCGGATCGTGGTGCCAAGATTATCAAATTTCCATCCGGATATCTGTTGGAGAGACTGAGCGATTTCGATACGTCCCAACACACCGGCTGGGAAGCTTACCAATGAAATCACAAGCAGCGGTCGACTCGTGTAGTGCTGCATTTGGGCTTGAGCACGCTCAAACGACTGCACTGCACCCTCGTAATCGCTGCACTCCATGCGCGAATTTCCGAGGAGAACGTGCATATATGCCTGCTCAGAATGTCAGAGGCTACGTTGCCGTGTGTTAGCAGGTCAAGGACATGCCTGAACCACATAACATATCGAGTTGGAGTGGACCATGGCGATGAGGTCATCCACGCGTGATATCGCATCACAGTGCTCTCCGGCCATAAACACGATGATGGCCTAAGGGTTATAAGCGGGCGAGGTGGGTCCAAGATCGAAAGACGCAGACCTTCATCAGAAGGAGAAAGGAAACGTGAGATGAACAAGCGTGCCCGAACGCGATGTCACAGGTCCGATGACCCTTGTACCTATCGCCCTTGCCGACGACGGCTATACTCTTTGCAATATAAGCGATCACAGATGGCTCAAGATTGATGGCCTTGGTGTGGATTAGCGTCAGCGTCAGTGTATGTGAGAGCAGAGCAAGAAACACCATCTCAGCATCCACGAGCGCTGTATCCCATTCTCGCAGACGAGCTCGCACGAGCGCTCGACTAGCAAGTACATGTTGGCCTGTACTGGAACTGGTGATCGCTGCCGTCAATAATGCCTCCACGTTTGTGAGCTGGTCCTGTTTCCATGAATCAAGGGCAGCATCGTCGATCTGAAAGTCTGGTTCCTGGAAAGTCGGGTGTTGACGAGACAGTGGGATCGAATCCTTGATCGGAGTAAAAGTGGTTCAGATACGTCGTGATCCAACGAGACACGTTGCTTACGGTGATGCAAGATGGACTTTGGAGTCTACCAGGTTCCTGCTAGAGTACATCCACAATGTAATCAGTGCCACGCGTACGGTGCATTGGGAAATCCTACTTGGACGGAGTCAGGTGAATTGTCGCCATGACCTCCCGATGTCAAAGGCTGTTCGTCTGGTTGTTCTCGCTCGTGAGTAGAAGCCTAACAAAGTGTGCGGACGTGGTTTGGAGTAAACTTATTCAAATAGGCCGTGATCGAACAATACACGCTACTTACTGCAACGGGAGATAGACTTTGAATGATGATTTTCCCATTCCCTCCTCCAATTGCGATACACTTATCGTCTGGAGAGAGTGCGATTGACCGTATGTGTTGAGGGTGTTGGATAAGACCGAGCCCCGTGTGCGTCGATGGGTCCCAAAACGTGACGGTACTCGCGGCAGAGTACGCGACAAATTTTCCATGCTTTGATAGGGCAATGCACGACTCACTGTTGTTATTGGGGACCAACCATTTCGAGAGTGCTTGACCCGGTGGATGCGTCGAATTTTCTAATTTCATTCTGGGATAGGACGAAGAGGTGGCTGTTGAACCAGAGCAGACTGGTGTTGTGGTAGAGGATTCCTGAAACTGAGACGTTGACGAGCAAGTGGCCATCGTTGCTGTCCCAGACTCGGACGGATCCATAGCGAGTGGCTGTCGCAATTCGATCGCCGTGCGGTGAGTATTTCGCTGCGACCACATACTTATCGTGGTGGAGTGTTTGTACTTGTTTTCCAGTTGCAATGTCCCAGACGACGGCTGTCCTGTTGTCCGATGCAGAGACGAGGTGGGTCGAGTCGGGCTTGATGTCAGAGTAACCTGCCACCCTATGCGCAAGGACTTGTTTGTATGTGTTTGCTTCCCACACAAGCGTGTCGCCGTAGTAGGTCCCTGCTGCGACCCATCTGCCATCGTTCGAGACAGCGAGACACAGCACACGCTGCGTTTCCATTTCGGCCATTTGTTTCCCGTCCTCTACTCGCCATACTTGAACTCCACGTTCATAGCCGCTCCAGACGTACTCGCCATTTGCTGAGAACGTCACCGCATGCAAGTCCTCATTGCCGCGGATTTCCATTGGCTCACGACGTTCTTCGTCAAGGGTCAGCATCAACGCGGCACCAACTTGTCACACGCACCGGTCATTGTCGACGACGGAGTCATCAGCAACACGATCTAGTAGGGCAATGGTGATGGTCAATGGATAAGGTACTTCTCCGCATTGTGTCTATGTTGCTCTTCCTTGATATAGGCATCCTCGTGTTTTCAGCGCTTGTTCATCCGTGCCATCGGGGAATCGTTCCCGCAAGGCACCGAGTCACGAAAACATGCATACTAACAACTGCGAGGCAGACAAGTCTCCATCTGTCGCATGGGACGACACCCTATCCTGTTCCACACGGCAGACGTGGTATCCCATCGTTGTGCTTGACATGCATTCCTCACCGAGGTGGGATTGGGCTGCGGATGTTGATGACGAGGTGGGGGTGGCGAGAGGGTCTGATGTGGATATCGAGTGCGATGAAGGAGAACGAGGAGAAGCTCATGACCTACCAACCCGAATGGTCCCCATCGGGGAACATTGGACATAGAGGCTCATGAGCCGAAAAGCCCGTATGTAACCCAGGAGTAAGCGTCGGAAGCCAGAAAATCGAACCCAGGGTCAACGACTGAGCGGATCTCGCAAGCAAGCACGAGACCGATCGACCGTTCAGCACGCGGGCACTATCACTATCACTCCACCTGCAAGCGGATATATGTTTGCTTGCTCACCCTCGCCCACCTCTACTCCATGCACACCCAGGTGGATTCCCAGCCGCCTGTGTGCATTCGCTCAATTGCACTGTCTGCCACTCATCCACTCCCCTCTTCGTCCCACCTTCATTTTTACGTGCGGTCGCATTCCCTCGCCCTCTTTCGCTGTCGTGTTCTGTTCCTCCTGCAGCTTCACTCGTCACTAAAATGGATTCACAAACACTGCTTTTACCGCAAAAATGGATTACTCCTGGAATGTTGTAAGCACGGAGTTTCTTGTTACGTCGGCAGGCTGGCAAACACCTTTACAGGTTCGATCTGAGTTCGATGACTTGTTGTTCAGGCATGCTGCAAAGTGCGGCGCAACAGTGGACCAAAATTACAGAATTACAACCCGATGGCGAGCGTCCCGTTTCTGCCACGTGGGTATCGCGCGGTGGCATCGGGAGACAGATGTCATTCGATTATTTGGTGGATGGACCTCCGGCAGGAACGGGATCATGTCTACCAAACAAGCACCTTCGTAACAGGCACTTCAATAAGAGCCTGAACAATATCGCCTGTTGGGGGTGCTGGGAAGGAGCTGACCACTACTTGCCAGGGACCCGTAAGAATGCTGTTTGGATAGCAGATAGTCCGTTATCTGTACTGCGGGCAGATGCAACTGGTTGGCGTGGTTTATTCCCCTTCATGATGGTTCTACCTTGGTTGGAATTGCACTCGACCAGGACATCAGCAACCGCAAGAAGTCCAAAGCGTTCACGGGGTATCCAACCTCCAAGTGCATTACGAAGAAGGGGTTAAGAACGTGCCCGAATTAATGAAGCTCCTTGGGGACAAGGCAACTCTCAAGCTCTCAGGACAGCCTGGGTCGGTTAAGAGCACAAGTGACTTTAGCTATTCGGCATCGCCATACGCCGGCGACCATTATCCCATCGTAGGGCGACGTGGGGGATGCTGGTGGTAAGTCGTGGGCAAGTGCAGGAGGCGTATTACCTCAACCTAACGTGCACCACGGCTTTCGTAGATCCATTCGTCGGGTGTCCACCTTGCATTCAGCGCAGCCCTGTCTACAGCAATAACAATCTCTACTTGCATTTGTACGTGTTTGCGTATCAGATCGTGATCGATCACACCTCCTGGATCTCGGTGTACGAGTCGCACAATACCCACATCCCCCGGCAGATATGGACATCAGGCGTTGAGTACCGTTCAAATGATCCCAGCGCAAAGGCCCGGGGTATTCAGGGGGAGTAGAGGTTGGGTCATGATCTGGAATGATCAGTAGTGCCTCAAGTTGTCGTCTCTCCACTTTTAACAATTGATTATCTTGCTTGACAAGGTTTCGAAGCTCCACCCCGAAAAACCTTCCTTTTTGTAACCTCCTTTTGTGTGCTGCAACTCACCGGTAACTCACCAACAAATAATGTACAAACACGTCAAGCACTAATGCAAACATATACAAACAAACTCTCATGACAAGACTGACTCGGCTCGACTCGACTCCATCTCTGATCTAAGTGAACTCCTCTCAGATTGCCTTGTTGAACGGTACAAGTGCACCTGTCTCTACCATCATCTGAATCGGATGGCTTAGCCATCATTTGGGACATTGCAACTCGCAACCCGTTTGGGACATGTTGACTCGGACTGCCCTACTAGTATGCAACCGGCCAATTGATAGATTTCCACACTGGCAGTCTTTACTAAGTTGGCCTTCGTCATAGAAGGAGGAGTCATCCTCAAGAAGAACCGGATCCGCAACGTATCTATAAAAGGTGCGGGAGGTGCAACTGCGCTTTAGACTGAAGCCGTCACACCTCATTTTCTACCGACTAGCTATCATCCGCGATGTCCCTTGATGTATTGCTATCCACGACTTGGACGGCGCCAGAGGTCTTGGAGAAAGTTCTGACCCACCTCCGTCCCTATCAACGGCATGTGTTCGATGCCGCCGTCGCTTCTGCGGCTGTCTGGACCCTCCTTCGATTTCTCCGCACATCTCGTCAGCAGCCCCGTACGACCCAGCTCCGAGGACCACCCGGAGAGAGCTTCCTCTACGGTGTAGGAAAGCGCACCCTCGACCCAGACGGCGCGAGTGCTGCGTATGAAGGATGGGCTCAAGAATATGGTCCAGTATTTACGGTCCCGTCGACATTGGGAAGCAACAGGATCGTCCTGTGTGATCCCAAAGCGATCGCACATTTTTATTCCAAAGACACGTGGACATATGTTCAAACCCCATTGGTCAAAAAGTTATTGGAACGCTCTGTATGTATTGATAACGATGTTCGTGTGGTACACGCGGCTAATGCTTGGATCGAGGTTGGGAAAGGTGTGCTATGGGCCAACGAAGAAGATCATAAGAGGTAGATTCATGATTTGGTACATTTCGCGAAAACGTTTGATCGAATTTACCAGACTGCGCAAGGCATTGACGCCTGCCTTCAGCAATGCTGCCATTCGGCAGTTGACATCGATTTTCTATGACTCGGCATACAAGGTAAGATCACTGTCCCATAGTTCGCGGTCCCTGTTTGATATGGATACGAACACGCATTAAAAGGCGAAAGGGGCCTGGGATGTTCTCATCGAGTCGAGCGGTGGGGATAGCGCTCTCATCGAGGTCCAAAATTGGTGAGTTTCATTAAACGGTCCTTCGTACCTCATAACCAATCTGACTTGCCAATGTTAAAGGATGAACCATATATCGTACGTTTCCCAAAAACCTCTCCTTGTGATACGTCCATGACTACTATGGCAGACTGGATACCATTGGTCTTGCAGGTTTCTCTCACGATTTTGGTGCACTTGAAGGCAAGCACGCGACCGTCACCGAAGTTTTTGACACGTTCGGCGCATCCCCTCGTTCCTCGGCCCCCATTATAGGCCTTTTCCTCTTGGCGCAGATCTTCCCGTTCCTCTCACAGTTACCTACAGCACGCACAAATCTCGTCCAAAAACTCAATATCGCAACGGAAGAGATCTCAAACGAGTTGATCGCCCGAACACAGAAAGAGTTGGAAATGGGTGTGATCGAGGACCAGGAAGAGAAGTCTATTATCGGATTGCTCAGTACGTGGTCAATTCCAAATGTTCCACGGGATGTATGCCTGACTTCTTCCACTTAAAAATAGTCAAGGGTGCGAATGGTGATTTGGAATTCCACATGACGAAAGAGGAAGTCGTAGCTCAGGTAAATGAACTTGTACCTCGTCGGGATCCGTCACTAACGTTGGTCTTGTAGATAAAAATGTTACTCGTCGCAGGCTACGAGACAACTGCTAGTATGTTTGTATGCTGTATCCCCCAAACGAATCCTGACACACATCTCCCCGCTAGTCAGCTTGAGTGTAAATCCCCCATCTATGCATTCTCTATGCATCGGCTAACACCTTCCCAGTGGGCCCTGCTCGAGCTCTCGCGCAACCCGGATGTGCAGACAAGGTTGCGAAACGAACTTCTCGAGCATGGTACAGACCCGACATACGACCAACTTTCAAATGGTCTCCCCTATCTGGACGCTGTTATCCACGAGATCCTCCGCATCCACCCACCTATCGTTGAGGTTACACGTGTCGTACGTCCCCGTTGACTTCTCTCCACTGTTCCCTCATCACTTACCGTTCATGCTGCATTGTTCCACAGGCCATTGAACATGATGTTATCCCGCTCTCTGAACCCGTTCGCACGAAATCTGGCGAGATGGTCGACAGCCTGACTATCGCCAAAGGTACTCTGGTTACGGTTCCGATGGAATCCATGAATCGCTCTGCTACAATTTGGGGCGAGGATGCTAGAGTCTTCCGACCGAGTCGGTGGCTCGAGAATGCACACGGTGAGAATGGAATTACTGCCAAAGCGAAAGAAATTCAGGGCCATCGACACTTGCTTACGTTTGTGGATGGACCGAGGGCGTGCCTGGGGAAGAATTTTGCGCTAACAGAGTTCAAGGTGCGTCGTCGGTGTGCGTGCTACCCACTGATTCTGACCGGGGTTTTGTTCCTTTGGCAGGTGGTGTTGTCGGTGCTCGTCAAGAACTTTGTGTTTGAGTTGCGTGATGGTGTCGATTCCAAGATTGAAATCGGAAGAGGTATGCTTCTACGACCCAAGATTGCGGGTGAGGTGGGGTGCAAGCTGCCTTTGCGTGTACGACCATACGTTGCTTGAGGTTGGAGTCACAAGGGCAAGAGGAGCTACCAAGGCTGCTTCATGTAACGGACTTACTGGTTACTAGTACTTATGCAAGTATCATCCTTCTCTTATCCTTCGTAGCAGTAAAGACATCAAAGTGGGGGTGCAGGTGGCGAACTGTAATGAGCCTTCAGCCATCGCTGCACCAAAGACAACATGGATGTCCGCCCCCCGTGCGGTCGACTGTTTTTCCTCCCGAAATTAATACAACTTCGTTTCAGATGAAATGGGCAGCATGAGCGTCCCGGCGCTCTTGGAGAAACTCGACGCCCGTCGATGTGTCTGGTGAGACAATCGGAACACCTGTCATCTTCGGGCCCAGAAACCTCAGCAGACTCGGAGTCCTACGCGATCGATTCTGTCATTCGCGATGTGGATGATGATCCGTGTGAGCGTGAGGAATGCAAGGTGCATGATGAACGTGACTAACAGTTGACACCTTCCAGGGCCCCTTGGGTCGAGGATAAGGATGAAGACGCGGCACAGCACGTGCAGGCCGTGTGGGTCGGTGCAGATATGACAAAGTCGGTGGCGATGGAGGTACAGGTGGTGTTGTGCGATACGAAGGAATATGGTTCGGATAATCCAACGCGATACAAAAATACAAATGAGTGACTCTGTGAGTGCATCTGGCCCGATCAGCAGCCGGTGTCTCGTCGATCGTGTTGCGGGGTGTGTGGTATAGCGGTTGTCGTCCGAAATGCGTGAAGCAGCAAATAACAAAGAAAACGATGCTCGTACGATGGCTGACTGCGTTCGGGCTACGTGCACCCATGGGTGGACGCATAAAACGAGGCAACGAAGTGATGAGCAAAATGGGGAGAATCACACCACACGAGTTCCTGAGCAACTCTACGGCGCGTTGCGGATGGACCCAGTGATCCTCGCCCATTTTTCCGGACCTTGGACTCATGCCATGCATAGAAACATGACGATTTGAGGAATACGAAAACACCTCCACAGAGGGCCAGACCGCGCTCGCTCAAGGCTCTTTATGCGACCTACGGTTTGCCGATATCCGCCGTGCACCCATATGACCGCCCGCCACACGAAATTACGAGGGAGAGAACGCAGAGAGGCGCATAAACGAACACGAACGTATGGCATGGGACACTGACGTCCTACCTAAACGCGCGCTGCTACCTGGTTTGTTCCCGGCAAGAGCAACATCTATCTGAGCCTAAGCTCGCGAGCGAATATGTATTTATAGCGAAAAGCGACGCACGGAACGACTTGTCAGCCGCACAATTGTTCGGATGGATCCCTTCGTGATGTGGTGCCCTGATGAGAGAACGATTGTTTATTTAAAATACAGCCCACATGAACAAGCACCGAAAGCACGAGTTGATGAAGGGTACATGCACTGATCCACATCAATGAGGGCGACGTGTATATGAAAAGAGGGCACCCTTGCTCACCTTGTTCCTTGACAGTCACCATTGCTCTTCTATGACCACGCCGTCGAGACTGACAAGTACGTACTGGCAAAGCCGCGTTGATGCTGACCATTTGGACAAGGGTACCCACTACCGGCCGAAATCGATGGATCGCAGCGACACGCTTGTGTGTGATGCAAACGCGTACAAATAAGTCTAGGCGACCGGAACAGCAACTGAGTCGCAACGAGACCAACCGAGTCGATTTCTCGCTCGACTCGACCCGACTCGTCACTGCACCCCTCTCTGATCTCCCCTCTGCGTTGAACGGTACAAGTCCGCCTGTCTCTGCACCGTCTGAATTGGATCGCACGACCATCATTTGGGACATTTAATTTGCAACACGCAATGGGTACGGCTACGAGATCATGCGTACAATTTTACAGAACGCAGGAGAGTACGACGGTGCGGTTGACGCGCTCGAGGAGATGCTCTCGAAGATAGTGCAGTCACCTGATCCCGACGTTCAATGTGAGTTGTATCCTCATTCCCATGATAAAGTTGTTCACATTATTCGACAGAGCACGCTGACCGGTACATCAGCCCATCGAGCATACGAGTTCGTTCATCTCACGTTCCCTTTCTCCTTCTGATGAAGGTCGGTATTTTTCGATCTTGGACCCACCTCACCTGCTCATATCACTTTGGCCATCATCGTGCTTATGGCCGGAGAACACTGCGATGCGATATCGCGCGTAGACGACCTCATCGGCATGGTCCGCTCCGACTCGATATGTCATATGGTTCAGGCATGTCCTTGACCTGCTAATACACGGCATCGTATCTGACATTCAGAGCAGTCATATATGCATGTTCTCCATGGAAATTCGCGCATGGTGTGCAGCGATTACGAGGGTGCAGTGCAGTCATTCAAGCATGCCCGAGCCCAAATGCGGCACTACATGAGTCAACCGGTGTGCTGGGACGTATCGAAATCACTCAGTTTCCAACAGATATCTGGATGGAAAATTGATAATCTCGACATCACAATTCGACAGCGTCTGTGTGAGGCCATGTATAGACCGGGCAACACCAAGGACACGACCGAGTGTTTTCACCATATGACGAGTGAATTAGGAGGGGAGGCAAACCTGCATGGCGACCATCGGGATTGGTCTCTTGGTAAGTTGGTCGCGCATCCTATCTTGTCGTCGCTTACATATCAGTTTCTCGCAGACTTCACGGAGCGTCTCGACAGAAGAGAGAATACTTTGGATGGACGCGATGGCGTGGGCAGGCCAGGAAGTTGACGAGAGACCAGTGATGACGTTCCCCAGTTCAAGTCTCGTTCCAATTGGCGGACTTTCGGGCTGTTCGGGTGTCGTCAGAGAAGGTGGAGGAGAGGGGGGGGAGATGTGGAAACTGAAGGTGGACTGGTGGATAGGCCTTCCCTAGTTGGGGGGACCAGAGAGTCAGAGGCGGTCTTGGCTGCATGAGCGGGTCACGTGTCTGGGCTGTGCGCGGTAGTGTTCGGAAGCACACAGGACTACATGGGACGGGCATCTCAACACCCGATTCTGTTCAGAAGCGGCCGGTGCTTGTAGTCGATTGACGAAACCAGCGCTAGGCATGCGCTGGCAGGACGTCTTGAGGACTCGGAACAACTCGGAACAGGAAATGGTTCAAGGCTGCGTACACAAGAAGTTCCTCGTCAGACAATGAGATGGTGCGTACCTAGTCCGATCGCACGTGTAGGGGGGTAGTTGATGTGCAGCCCGTCTATGGGGTCAGACCGTCGATAAAGTTTAGAGGCAGAGCGGATTCCTATCGTGTGGCTGCACAATGTACAGCAGCCCAAGGGGTCATCGACGGACTCGGACAGAGTAACCTCCGAACACTGAGTCTGATGTGACCAGACGGGCTGCCAAGCACGTGGTTGATCATCATTTCAAAGCGTAGCGTACTTACACATCCTCAGGCTGGCCAGACTGCCATTCTGCAAGCTTCGGCAACATGTTAACAACCAAATCGTAGTCCCGCTGGGTGCGCTATACGCCGTCATTCGGCTTGGCAGAAGGTAGACAAAAACAAAACAAGTACATTGCAGTGCCGGTACTTAAAATCTCGTTATCGCCATGAACTGTTGGAAGCCCGCTCTACTGGTTTGGCCCGTTTGGGACATGTTGACTCGGACGTAGGCAACCGGCCGATTGATAGGTCTCCGCAGGCTTTACTAACTTAGCCTTTCTCATAGTAGAACTCGAATAGATGGGAGACTCATCCTCGAGAAGAACCGGATCCGCTAGGTATATATAAAAGGTGCGGGAGGTACAATACATTTTAGACATTGAAACTGTTATACCTCATCTTCTACCGACTAGCTATCGTCCGCGATGTCCCTTGATATCCTACTATCCACGACTCCAGAGGTCTTGGACACAATTCTGACCCACCTCCGTCCCTATCAGCGGTATGCGTTCGATGCCGCCGTCGCTTCTGTTGCAGTCTGGACCCTCCTTCGACTTCTCCGCACATCCCGTCGGCAGCTTTGTACGACCCAGCTCTGAGGACCACCCAGCGAGAGCTTCCTCTACGGTGTAGGACAGCGCACCCTCGACCCAGCCAACGCAGTTGCTGCGTACGAAGAATGGGCTCAAGAATACGGTCCAGTATTTACGGCCCCGTCGACATTGGGAAGTGACAGGATCGTCTTGTGTGATCCTAAAGCGATCGCACATTTTTATTCCAAAGAAACGTGGACATACATTCAAACCCCGTTGACTAAGAAGTTATTGGAATGTTTTGTACGTGGTTAATAACAATGTTCGTGTGGTACATCCGGCTAACGCTTGGATCGAGGTTGGGAAAGGGTTGTTATGGGCCCACGGAGAAGATCATAAGAGGTAAATTCATGATTTGGTGCACTCCGGAACAAACGTTTGACCGAATTTACCAGACTACGCAAGGCATTGACGCCTGCTTTTAGCATTGCTGCCATTCGGCAGCTGACATCGATTTTATACGACTCGGCATACAAGGTGAGATCACTGTCCTATAGTTCTTGGTCTCTGATTTATATGAATACGACCACCCATTCAAGGCGAAAGGGGCCTGGGATGTTCTCATCGAGTCGAGCGGCGGGGATAGCACTGTCATCGAGGTCCAAAATTGGTGAGTTTCGTTAAACAGTCTTTCGTACCTCATAACCAATCTGACTTACCGATGTTAAAGGATGAACCATATATCGTACGTTTCCTCCAAACATGTCCTTGTGATATGTCCACAATTCTTGTCGCAGACTGGATACCATTGGTCTTGCAGGTTTCTCTCACGATTTTGGTGCACTTGAAGGCAAGCACGCGACCGTCACCGAAGTCTTTGACACGTTCGGCGCATCCCCTCGTTCCTCGGCCCCCATTATAGGCCTTTTCCTCTTGGCGCAGATCTTCCCGTTCCTCTCACAGTTACCTACAGCACGCACAATCCTTATCTTGATGCTGTTGTCCACGAAATCCTTCGCGTCCACCCACCTGGTGTCGAGGTCCAAAATTGGTGAGTTTCGTTAAACAGTCTTTCGTACCTCATAACCAATCTGACTTACCGATGTTAAAGGATGAACCATATATCGTACGTTTCCTCCAAACATGTCCTTGTGATATGTCCACAATTCTTGTCGCAGACTGGACACCATTGGTCTTGCAGGTTTCTCGCACGATTTTGGCGCGCTCGATGGCAAGGACACAGCCGTCACCGAAGTCTTTGACACATTCGGCGCATCCCCTCGTTCCGCCCTCAATACGGGCCTTTTCCTCTTGGCGCAGGCCTTCACGTTCCTCTCACAGTTACCTGTAGCACGCACAAATCTCTTCCAGAAACTCAATATCGCAACGGAAGAGATCTCAAATGAGTTGATCGCCTGAACACAGAAAGAGTTGGAGATGGGTATTATTGGAGGCAAGGAAGAGAGGTCCATTATCGGGTTGCTCAGTACGTGGCCAGTTCCGAATGTTCCACGGGATATATGCCTGACTTCTTCCACTTAAAAAAAGTCGAGGGTGCGAGTGGTGATTCGGAGTTCCACATGACAAAAGAGGAAGTCATAGCTCAGGTAAATGAACTCGTACCTCGTCGGGATCCGTCGCTGATGTTGGTCTTATAGATAAAAGTGTTGCTCGTCGCAGGCTATGAGACCACTGCTAGTATGTGTGTTCGCTGATCTCCCGAGCGAATCCTGATACGCATCTTTCCTCTAGTCAGCTTGAGTGTAAATTCCCTATCTATGCATTCTTCATGCATCGGCTGACACCCTTCCAGTGGGCCCTACTCGAGCTCTCGCGCAACCCGGACGTACAGACAAAGTTGCGAAACGAACTTCTCGAGCATGGTGCAGACCCGACATACGACCAACTTTCAAATTGCCTTCCCTACCTCGACGCCGTTATCCACGAGATCCTTCGCCTCCACCCACCTGTCGTTGAGATTACACGTATGGTACGTCCCCGTTGACTTCTCTTCACCGTTCACTCCTCACCACTCACCGTTTATGCGGCATTGTTCCACAGGCAATCGAAGATGATGTCGTCCCGCTCTCTGAACCCGTTCGCACGAAGTCTGGTGAGCTGGTCGACAGCCTGACCATCGCCAAAGGCACTCTGGTTACGATTCCGATGGAATCTATGAACCGATCTGCCGCAATTTGGGGTGAGGACGCTAGAGTCTTTCGACCGAGTCGATGGCTCGAGAATGCACACAGTAAGAATGGGATTCCTGCCAAGGCGAAAGAAGTCCAAGGACATCGACATTTGCTCACGTTTGTGGATGGGCCGAGGACGTGTCTGGGGAAGAATTTTGCGGTGACGGAGTTCAAGGTACGTCGGTGTGTGTGCTTGCCACTGATTCTGACTACATTGTTGTTCGTTGACAGGCGGTGTTGTCGGTCCTCGTGAAGAACTTTGTGTTCGAGTTGCGTGACGGCGTCGATTCCAAGATTGAAATCGGGATGGGTATACTTCCACGACCCAAGATTGCGGGTGAGGTGGGGTGCAAGCTGCCTTTGCGTGTACGACCGTATGTTGCCTGATCAAGGTTGGAGTGGCAAGAACAGGTTGTTTCATATTATATCACCTATGACACCTCTAATTATAATTTACGAGTATCCTCTTTTCCTCTAATATCTTTTGTAGTATGTGCGTACTAATTCGAATAAACGACGATTCCCAACTCTGAGTACAGTACTAACTGTGCGTGGAGATTTGCACTGACTTTGGTGCAGCGAGTCGGACGTCTGAAGCTGCAGGTTTATCTTTATCGTCGGCCAGGAAAGGTGTAAGGAGGCATACCGGAGGCTGCGCGATGGACGGCGTGGGTGGAAAGAACTTGGTAGAGAAGGGTCACCGGGATCCACGGTGTCCAAGTACTGCGGGTATGAGTCTGAGCGAGTTATTAACTTATTCCACTCCGTGATGGGCCTCTGCCAAGCCGCTTTTCGGCAACACGTTATTTCAATACAGGAAGTAACAACCTAAATGGTATACTCCGTGCCAGTGGCGTTTCTCGACTCTGCCGCAGTACGTGGCCTGCGGCATTACCAAAGCTCAAAAGGTCCATCACTGACACCTGATGCATGACCGAAAATTTCGGTCAAACAGACCGACTGTTTATTGTTAAACTTATTGTCCCTGTGATAGGCCATTTGTTTACAATTCATACTGGTCACATGTTCAGACAAAAACAATAGGCTCTTTCGGGATAACTTGTTGCATGGATTTCATTCAAACAAATTACATTGTTGTCAGGCACCATATTTGCTAAAATATGAATGACTGCCATGCATGGAGCATTGTGAAAATATGCTGTCAAGAATGATAAACGAAATAGTGGGAGAATTTTCTAAATACGCTTAGTGTTCATATCTTTATACCAGATTCTTAGTGGTAACGACGAACATATTTTGTACGTGGATGCTGTAAATGGAAAGAATAAGTGTGATAAATTTCACAGGTTGACATATTTTGTGTGAGATTCAGAATATTTATTACAATATGTACAAGTGGCCCACCGAGTGCCCCACCGAGTGGCCCAGTCAGTGGCCAACTGAGTGCGCCACTGAGTACCTCATAACTGCGACTTAGAACTGCGGCTTAGGGGTAACACAAACACACTGGGTACCTAAGTATGCGTGTGCCAACATCTTGATATTTATGTCAATGACACATAGGGCCCAGGTGGCCATGGAAAGAGCGATTCCGAGCAATGCGACAGCGAACAAGATGCTGCTCACATTGGCCAGAAATTTGAGTAGTCGTCCACACTCAGGCTGGGAAGGGATGTAAGGAAAAAGGTGAGGATGTAGACGTCAGGATGACATGCCTTCTGCTCACACTGAGAGCACGCCTTAATGAAGACTGGCTTGTCGCCGTCTGACTTGATCAAGGGAACTGGTTTGCCGTCTTGTTTGATATAACGAATCCGTTCCTGCTAATGTATTTGTCAGAGGAGCTTACTAAAGAAATGGAGTAGCTCACCTGTCATTGGGAGGAGGTCGAGGGTCATTGACCCGAGTGCGAACCAGAGACGTATTTGACCACAACGCCTCTTTTGTTTCTCGAAGGGGGGAGTGAGTACAAAAAGGAACAGTTAAGCGAAGGACAAAACTAGGGGTAATTTCCGGCACAGTTCAGGTACCAACCGTTCCAATTAGGTAAAGTCAAATACAAAGTGTAAGGTCGTACTGGCAATACAATGTCCGAGTCTAGAGCAAAGTACAAGAGATTGTGAGTACAACGTTTCCACACTAGGGGTCTAAGGCCCAAAAAAAAAGATTTTTGAGTGCAGAGAGCCTTTATAAGGGGGGGGGGGACTGACAGGACAGTGTAGAACGCTAGCCCAATGATCGTGTGCCTCTGCTCAACCTGCGGACCCCAGGGGAGGGAAGTAACCAGGAACGAAAAACGGATGCATGAGAAAAGTGACCGCGACCAAGCGGGACTGGTAAGTGAATGGATTCCTGTGCGTATGGTTTTGCTCACCATAATCAGGACAAATTGGTGCGGCGCACTTCCCAGCTCTCGCGGGAGAGCACACCCGAAGAAGAGGTCAGCATAATTTGCGATTAATTCAATTATATTCCTCACTGCTTCACGTAGCTGGATGAAGTCGCCCGGGAGGTCTTCAGAATGACCCTAGGTGGTAGTAATCCGTGGACGCAGGGAGAAGAACCACCGCACGTCCGCGCAAGTCTAACAACACCAGTACCCAACGTAGTCAACGCCCAAAAGGCCCTTGGAATGGCCCTAGGCGGTGGTACTTCGCGGACGGAGGGAGAGAAACCACCGCATGGCCCCGCAAATCCAACCATACCGGGACCCAACATCGCGAGAACCACAGCGGAACCCCTGGAATGTGTGGATGGAGCTTTTGCGGCTCTCCTTCTCATCGATCACGAGATGCATCGTCGGGCAAAGCTCATAGAGGAGCTAATAAAAGGATCAGGAATGGAGAGTGAAGATACTCAAAGGGATCTACAGGACAATTTACTTTGGCTGCAAGAGAATCTGGACACCATTCAACACTTTGACACCGGCAATGACGAAACCAACGACCTCCTACGTCAGGAATTAGAATCGAGTCTGTGCGACTTTTCGCAGGCCGTGAAGAGTATCGTGGATACGCTCACAGCCAGGGGACCGGACACGTCTTCGCAAGAAACTGCAGCAGAAGTCGTACACACTGGTAAGACGCCAAACAAGAGAGAGAGAGAAGTCTAACAAGGCTTACAGAAAGCAAGTTCAGTCTTAACCTGCATCACGCCAACCCGGTGATTCTTCTCAGTTTACTGATCGCCGTGATTCTAAATGTCTTTGGACACCTCACCTATTCATGGAGCAACGCGACGCTGGAACTCCTGAACCTTCTCCTACAAACCGTTCTCAGGGACCCCACCGACGTGCCCCAGGAAGGGGAGGGATATATTCCACGCGATATTCGTACTGTCCACAAGAAATTCGACCTGGAGCCGTCTACGCAAACATTTGCAACTTGCGTCAGATGTTGTTGTACATATGCGCCAACGTCGAAGAAGACGACCACCTACCCAGAGCGGTGTACCTTCATGAAGTACCGTGGCAGTAAGCCTTGCGGACAGCTCTTGGTCAGGACGATCAAGTCCGGCGGCAGCCGAGTATTCATGCCAGTACGGCCATTCGTGGTACAGAACTTCAACGATTTTTTAGCTGGGCTGCTCAGCCGTCCGGGTATGGAAGAAGCCATGGAGCGCGGCACAAGGTTAAATGACAAGCATCAGTTATGGGACATAAAAGACGGGACGGGAATCACCGAGATTATGGGACCGGACGGGAAACCTTTCATGGACGGGCTCCCGAGAAAGGAGCTCAGACTGGCCTGGAGCCTCTCTGTCGACTGGTTCAATCTGCACCAGAACAAGACGGCCGGAAAGAAGAAATCAGTTGGGTCTATTGCAATGGCGCTGCTCAACTTACCCCCAACTCTTCGTTACAAACCTGAAAATCTCTACATTTTCGGTGTTATCCCTGGCCCTAGAGAACCTTCCCGAGACGAAATCAATCATTTCTTTCGCCCCCTCGTGAATTTTTTCTTGCCCGCATGGAAGAGTGGGACCTGGTTTACAAGAACGACCGAGCGCCACGAGGGCCGCCTATCACGTTCTGTTATCGCAGTAGCGGTAAACGACTTACCGTCAGCTCGAAAAGTCATAGGGTTTGCAGGGCCTACTGCCGATCATCTGTGCAATTTATGCTGGTTGTCCAAATCTGAAAAGGACAACTTCGACTGCAAAAAATGGAGATCGCGCACCTTCGAAGAATACTTCGATGCAGCGGTTCGATGGCACGACGCAAGGAACAAGAAGGAGCAAGACCAAATTTTCAAACAAACTGGGGTGCGATGGTCAGAGCTACTTCGACTACCTTACTGGGACCCTACCCGCTTCGTGGTCATCGACGGCATGCACAACCTTTTCCTTGGGTTAGTGCAATATCACTTTCGGGATCTTATTGTCATCGACAAACCTGCAAACGAAAGTCTTCGCAAGTTCAGGCATACGTGCGATAAGCCGGTTGACGAGAGCGAGGTACAACGAGCGAGACACTCACTCGATGCTGGAGCATTCACAACCGCAATGAACCGTTTTCAGAAAGCAGTACTGGCTCGTTTGGTAGATGAACGCAACCTTACAAAATTGCTACCTTCCAAGAAGAAACCAACCAAGAAAGATCTAGTCAGTGCACTGATGGTGAGTAGCTTCATTGGGTGGATATAAATGAGACTCGAACCATTGCTAGACAAGGGGGACAGAGGGAAGTCCAGTAGAAGTAACCCCTATGGTAGCCGACGAAGCATTCGAAGTTGGAGTACTTCCCGGAGATGACCTGGTGGAGGAGTACACAACACTAAACGATAAGGAGACATTAAGTTCGGAACCACTATCGAACAAGGAGATCAATGAAATTCAGACTCACCTGCGCACCATTACACGTCCATCGTGGCATAGGGGGCCTCCTGTTAATTTGGGGGATCCAGAACACGGAAAGCTTAAGGTGGAGCAATGGAGGACGGCAATCGAGTTTGACTTACCCATCATTCTATGCAAGTTGTGGACTTCGAGGGGATCCAGCAACGGCGACAATGACGCTCAACGCGCGAGGAGAGAAAAGCTAACGCACTGCACGATGATCTTGGCGATGGCACTGCAGTGGGGCATGTCCTACGTTACATCCGAGCAGCATGCACGTAATTATCATCACTACATGAAAACATACCTGGAGACGCTCAAAGAGATCTTTCCTGACCTTAACATCCGACCCAACCACCATGCCGCTTTACACCTCGATACTTTCCTGCACCGCTATGGCCCTCTGCATGAATGGTGGATGTTCCCGTTCGAAAGAATCATAGGGTCTCTACAGAAGAAGAATACCAATTACAGAATCGGTGAGACTTCTCTGAATTCAATAAATTGTTGGCTTACCTGCGAAATAGGGGAACTAGAGAAAACAATGTTGATTTCATTCTGTGCAGCGGCTAGGGTACAGATTATCCTGCAGCATCCAGATGCCCCGTTATGCGTCAGAATGGCGAATGAAATCGTTGGACAGTGCTATGGAGCACAAGAAAACTTGGAAATTTCCAAGTCCCAGGAGAATCCGACACAATGGAAGCTTCACGGTTCGGGGAAGCGGGAGGTAATCGGCCTCGAGCTGAAAAAAGCATTGTCATTGATCGGAATCGAGGTGGACGATCAAACCACTATCAATGTGTTCTTGCGTGTCAGCAAGGGGCGACATATGTACGCCAACAAAGCGGTAACGCGGACTGACTGCTACGTTTTCTGGGAGAAAACGGAGGGGAATCTTGTACCAGGCGTCATCGAGCAAATCTTCACGGCTGGAAATCAGCAAAGTTGCTTTGTTGCAATGCACAAAAACCTACCGATTCATGAGGATAGTGTGGATCCTTTTGCGTCATACAAGGACTTCGGAGCCTCGCTGTGGCGAGGGGAGTTCGAGAAAGAAGTATGCATTTTTCCGTTGGAAGGGAGTTCTTTCTGTCACGCGATATCCATGCCTTGGGATGCAAGGAACCTCGTCATGAAGCCTTTGAACAGGGTGAGCAACTATTCGCGCAGATCTATTAATTACTTACCTTGAATAGATCATCTAAGCTATCGAACTTGGGATGTGGCCTACAAGGCTCTTTTGTCATTATTGCGCGGTCCCATTCGGAGCGGGTTTATTGTACTACAACTACGACGATAGATGTAACTCTAATGCTCTATATGTACTACATGAACTGATAGGCGTAGTGAGTGGCTTTAAGTGGCTTTGGTGAAATGTGGAGAGAAAAGAGGTACCGTGTGAATTTCCTGGTCATAAATAGTGCGCCGCGATTTTCAGCACGTGACCAGGCCCTACAGTGGCCGACACCACCATTTTGCAGCTAGTTACTACATTAAATAAAATGGACTTCTGTTGCTACGATTGTATAGATATATTGCCTTTACTCAAATGAAAATTTCACATCAAGATCATCTTGAGAGCTGTGCTCCTGAAAGGCACATCGTATCATACAGGTCGAAGTCACCGGGGACTCAGTAACTAACGTCGCCTTCTTCACTTCGGGAAATACTCTCATCCACGGCGCACAGTACATCTGAATAGTGGTGTCAATGAGATGGGGTTCGTGTAGCGGGCTTGACACGTACCATGATGTCTTCATGTCCATCAGTTTTCGTGTCGAAAGGGGACACAGAAATCCGGAGCCGAACAGCATCACAAGTGCGATTTTCGTGCATGGGCATCCGTAATCCGTTGATTGGGATGACTGAAGGTTGATCGAATGTGATGCTGACACCGGATAGACGCGGGAGATGGCATGTACAATCCAGGATCTTCGAGATTTGAGGGGTACGAGACTTAATTTGGCGTAGAGTAACAGAAAGGTTGGTCACCACTGGACTTTCGAGGTGTGGTATCATCGCTGCTAAGTACTCTAATGGTCCTCCCATGGTCCGCAAAGAAGGAACTCTAACGGACGCAAGTTGCGAATGTCTGGGTGTGGTTGCTTCACCATACGGGGAAATACGGAGTGTGCGTATATGAGAATGGCGTTGCAGGAAGGTGAGCAGCGAGGAGACGGAGGCGGGAGGATCTATCTCAAGCGTTTCGAGTGACGGTAACTCGACTTGTCGAAGTAGTGTGGACCAGGATGAACCTGTGAGGGCGGTGTCTCTCAGCGAAAGTTCCCTAAGAGGTGACCTTTGTAGTATATCCATCATGTAGGGGATAACTTGGGGTAGGAATGCCATGCTGCTTTCGGAAGAAAAAGACTGGAGTTGGGTAGGAGGTAACGTTCGGGACGATGCAGGGATTGACTGCAGCAGCACCGAGGAAAAAGTTGATTGACCTGCAGAACGAGAGCTCCTGGCAGCCAGATGCATGGATACTCCTAAGTACAGCAGCCAACGACGATGGTGATACGGCATCGAATAGCGTCAGGTATACGGTGGGGATGCTGGCACATTGGGGGGATTCGAAGAAGATCTGTAGAGCACGGAGATATGAGTCATTCCCATTAAAAAGGGTGCAGTGAAGGGTACGAGGACACTGGAATTCCGTCATACGCCTCCACACTAGAAAAGCTTCGCAGTTCTTCTTGGTGATGGTTCTCCAAGAGCAGTTGACTGGCGCAAAGCCAGCAACAGCGAAATATCTTGGAGCGGCGATGTTTTTGAAGAGAGAGGACACCTGTGTGCAAGAGCGAAGGTCAGAAAGGCTGAGCAAGTCGATGATAATATGTAAGAGTTCGTTTGGGAGCGTGAACACAGTGACCGTTGCAAGGGCATGACCAGAGGAGTCGCCTTCTCTCACATCGTGCTGAGCATCGGGGATATCTTCGATGATTTCGGTAGGGGAAAATCGTTTGGCTGGGAGTGGGTCAGAGGGGTCATAATCTCGCTTGCGCTTTAAAGGCTGTAGGGCTTGAGTTAAGACAAGGTGAAGTGATATCTGAACAAGTACGGTTACCTTCTTATCAGAAGCTTGAGCCTCCGGGCGGGATGAGGTATCTTGGGGGATTGAGGCAGGGGAAAATAGTTTGGTTGGAAGCGAGTCAGAGGGGTCATCCTCTGAGTCTCTCTTGTGCTTCAGGGACTGTGGGACAAGTTAGGACGAGACAAGGTGATATCTAAACAAGTCCTGTTACCTTCTTATCAGAAGCTTGAACCTCCGGGCGGGATGGAGTATCTTGGACGATTGAGGCAGGGGAAAATTGTTTGGCTGGAAGTGAGTCGGAGGAGTCGTCCTCTCTCTTGCGCTTTAAAGGCAAAAATCATGACAAGACGAGGTGATATCTAAACAAGTACTGTTACCTTCTTATCAGAAGCTTGAGCCTCTGGGCGGGATAGGGTATCTTGGGGGATTGAGGCAGGGGAAAATCGTTTGACTGGGAGTGAATCGGAGGGGTCGTCCTCTCTCTTGCGCTTTAAAGGCAGAAATTATGACAGGACGAGATGATATCTAAACAAGTACTGTTACCTTCTTATCAGAAGCTTGAGCCTCCGGGCGGGATGGGGTATCTTGGGGGATTGAGGCAGGGGGAAATAATTTGGTTGGAAGTAAGTCAGAGGGGCCATCCTCCGAGTCTCTCTTGCGCTTTAAAGGCTGTGGGGGGAGTTAGACCGAGACGAGATGATATGTGAACAAGCATTGTTACCTTCTTATCAGCTACTTGGGCCTCCGGGTCATATCCTCTCTTGTGCTTTGAGTGCTGCACGGCTGGAGACATTTGAGACTGATTGGCGGAACATAAGTGACAAAAAAGGGGGGATAACTGAAAAGTACACAATTACAGTGCAAGTTTCGCCGATCCGAGGGAAGTCGTCTCCTATCGTACACTTCCAACGGAAATAAAGAAGTGAATACACTGCCTACATCGCGAGTTAGATATTAACATGGCTACAGGAAGGATCCACACATACCCCGAAGGACTGGATAGATAGCGAACGACTGATGATGTTGCCCATGGAGGAAAAAATAATTCTGACGAGCGATAACCATTAAAGACGCAGTGTTTAAGTATGGTAGAGATCTCTAACGAAAGCGCCGGAACAAATGAGAATGGAACAATGAACAACAATTGGAGTTGTATTGATGTACGCACCTTTCTCCCATGAAAACGAACGAGCGATCTATTTTCCTCGAGTCGAATGGGCTCGCGGTCGGCATACTTGCCAGAGCGATCTTATCCATGTGCCGCGAAACTACACCGAAATCATCGCGTTATTGTTCTCACCTGTAACCTGTAACTACGGCTGCTCCCCTGGAAACCGTTTTGTTGGATGGCCAATTGTCCCTTTTGTGCGGGACTTGGTGCGCTCAATTGGGAGAATTGATGTAAATCTATTATTTTAAGTACAACTATTACTACCAACTACATGTACTGCGGTCGCACTTGATTAAGCCAAGTGCGTACTACCGCCTTTGAGTGGTTCGTGCAGAGAGAGGAAGAAGTGGACGTGTGAAATTTTCCGACTTAAGTAGTGCGCGGCGATTATTTGACACGTGATGATGACTCAAAGTTCACGTGCCAACAATCGCCACACACTATTTCACCATTGCTTACTGTACACTTTCCTTTTCTCTTCCCCGTCACACCACTCCGCTGGCCGCTCTGCCTTACAGTAGTGTCCTTTTGGAATTTACTTAAAACACTTCGTTGTACTATGTATACGCGTTAGATTATACGTAGTTGGGTTGTTCCCAGTGCTCCAGCGGTCAGAACGCCGACGGTCCACGCTACGTGACGGGCCGATGCCACAATGGTCCACTCCACATCGGTGACACTACAAAAGGCGAGTCGTGGGGTTTAAAATTCTTTCTTTCCAACCATCATCGGAGGTAGGTCGTACAGTAGCATCGTAACTACAATTCAACTGAGTGTATTAGTCTAGTTTGTAGTAATTCGACGAATTGTCATGGGCAGTCAGTCGAATGACCGTACGACCGTTGGTACGTAGTCGATGCATACTCAAGGACTTGTGCTGATCATCCGTTTCTCAAGATCGTAGCTTGCTGGATGACCCAGATGCCTGGGCCATTGTACGTGATTGGGCGTCGGATGCTATCGACTTCCCTATGTTTGACCGCAAAATGCAAGGCTTTGGGCACCGTTACGTTTCATCGGACTGGAATCCCATCTGCAACCGTGTTTTCGACATCTCTGAAGAGGGCGATATCACCGCAGCTACCGCCTATGTAGAAGAACAAATGAAATCTCGTGGCTTACTCCGAGCCTCCCCTCCAGCACCCGTTAAAACAAAGGGAAAGCGCAGAGCTGAGAGCGGTGAGCAAGATTCAAGACACAGAAAACGAACACGGAGAATGGTACGTTTCTTATTCCGACTGACGTGTTTTTTCTTGTTCATGGAAGCTTTGCGTAGGTAAATTCTTTCCTGGACGTAGAAGCGCAGCATGATGCAGAGGACGATGAGGAGAGCTCTGGAGAAAGGGAAGACGATGGTGAGTCCGAATGTCGTGCAGCGTCACTCGAAGTGCTCAAATGCAATCCACCCAGATGATTTCATTGTCGCTGCGCAGGACACCCAGAGTCGCGATGTGGTCCCACAAATGCGGATTTATCGAGACTCGCAGCATGCTGGGCCCTCGACCTACCTCAAAACCATCGACAGCATCGCGGAACGTTTTCTGGTCTCCGTGCTTGATAATCTTGACGATGAAGAGTATAACCGCCAACTTGATCATTACGCCGGTCATGACGCTCTCGGAGAAGAAGACGACCCAGAGGAAGAGTCGGGTATCAGCCGAGTCTTGGTACCCGCCGAAATCTACAATTCTATTCGCGACTGGATCCTCGGATCTCAAGACTACTACGCGCTGGTGGAAACAATCGACTCCCAGTACGACTTCAACCCCAAAATCCAGTACTGGGAGGATTTTCTGTCAAGACTCACCCTCTTCGACGACCCAGACAAGCGGGATGAATACTTCATGTCTGTGTCCCTCGCAGACCACCTTCGTCGGCTTGCAGACTATCAGCCCTTGTCGTCGTCAACAAGTGAACCTGCTCCGGTTTTTCAAGACCTATCTATCGTTCCTCGTGCTGAAGAGATGCCAAGAGATGGTGTCTGGGTGATCAAGGTTGTCCCTTGTAAGTTTGTTCTTGATCATCGAAAGGTTGGCTCATTTTTGCGTAAGGTACCTCAGCGGAGTACATTGTGAATGCTTGGAAGAATTTGGGATTGGATGCCAAGGTCGACAAGTTCCTTCCTGGGCGCGTAACAGTCCGTGCCCCTAATCCAAACGTCTTTCTCTGTACGGTGCCGCCTTCGCATCGTTCGTGCATTCGAGGTTGGTCGCTGATTCCAGTGGAGGACCAGATCCCCACCCATCTACGGGGACAATCGACACTCTCCTTACCAGCATGGTACATCATCTCGAAGCCCGGGTTATACAAGGGGGACATTGCGTATGCGCTTGACTTCAACAGTGACACTATGGAACTCCTAGTGCTCGTCGCCCCGCGAAGATTGAAGCCGAAGAAACGCCTGTCAAAGGGAGAAAACCTCGGACGAAGTACACAATCCCGTCGCCTCTTCTCTCCTGAAGAGCACTACGGCGAACTGCGACCGTCGCGCTACGCTCTACCGTGTTATCGACACAAAGAACAGGTCTTCCTTGCCGGCCTCTTGTTGATGAGGGTGAATATCAGCCAAATCACCCCTCTCTCCGCCCCTTCGCCTCAACAGATTGCACTCCATGTCGCTTCAATGGTTCATCCGTCTTTCATGAAGGCAACACACCTGAAGTACAATCAAATCTTTTGGAAGACTGGCGATCGGGTCACAATCACCGATTCCACACACCTCGGACAGCACGGCAATATCGTTACCATTGAGCGAGAAACTGAATCAGTCGTAGTACGCCTGTTCCAGGGAGCAGAGCATCCCATTTCCTTATCCTCATTGTCTCGGTTGTACCGCGTTGGAG
>JAHZSR010000093.1:0-116948 GCA_025782845.1 Boletus coccyginus
CAGATCATCAAATTGTCAAAGAAAATAATCAATTGGGACTGAAAGCACCACCACCTCCTCATCAACTTGGAGCTCAGATATCTCTCAGTACTCATCACCTCTCAACAGAGACCTGGACCATCCCAGGCAACTCTTTTTCAACCAATCTAACCCTCTTATGGAAGAAATATTTGATTTCAATCAATTCCACATGCAGATGAATTAGAGGTTTGGAGTCCTTCCTTTCGGGGAAGGACATTTTGGTGGGACTAACAGTTTTAAGACAAATGGCAACTATGGTACAACTTATTTTCAGCCACTGTTCAAGTACAATCCCCTTCCCCACCTAAGGGAAAAATCGTGTTGTCATATATCAACGCAGTCATATTTCATACAACGACTTTTTACTTATCGCTAAGGAGGTACCTGGAGAAAGCCTGCAATTGGGATGGAGTGCCAAGGAGCGAGCAGTTAATGCATCACCCCCCCACAGTTTATTTTGGCCACACTCCATTCTATGAACTCCATGTCCTCCATTTCCAGATTGACTGCCACTGCCATCTCAAAGACATGTGCAAGTTTTGTGCAGACACTTATAGCATTTTACAATCCATCCTCATAGTACTAACTCTCCTGCAGGCATACAACTGTCTGCAAGAAACTGCTGTAGAGATCCATAAATCTCTATGGTGGTATATTCCTCTCCCATGACCCTCTGATGACTCCCATTCACATCCCCATTAGTCCACTTCAAGTCCACTTCAAGTCCTATGCAAGACTACCATAGTCCAGACTATTTAGTCCACTTCACTCCAGACTAACCCTATCTTTCTTCATTTAATCACCTTATCATGTCCACTTATTATTTAGATTCATTTGACACATGTTTCGTATGTTTCTGTCTTTGCTTCATGACATAGTTACATCTCCCTTTTCTTTTCCTTAGAGTTTAAACACTTGTTCCTGAAGTCCTATGGACTATAAAGTGTGTAGTATTCCACTAGTAATACATTTTTCCATCTTTCAATTTCCCATTTAACACATGCATGAACGCACGTACTTCGTTCTCACCGCTTCCTATTACTGCTTGACATCATTTCCACTGTTCTGGACTTCCAGACTATCACCGTCTACACCGCTCCTATACCCGGACTATCTTCTCTGACCTCCAGACTTCATTTCCCATGCTCTGGACTTCCAGCAGACTTCCTTCTTGATCACTATTTTTATCTACGAACCCCCTAGGTCGAGCCTATCACGCCCACAGACTCACACACATTACCTCTGTAAGGAGGTTTGTTGTTCTTCACTGCCATGGTTATTTTTATTGATGGTACTACCATTGCTCCTGCTGCAGTACACTAGGGTGAGTTTTTCCAGCAATGCACACCCTCAGCCAATCCACTCTTCACTCTTGAAGAGATCAGATTTCTCCAATCAGCCAGCGGAACACTCAGCTTCATGGGTGAGATGGAATTGGCTGATCTTATTGATCAGATTCTACAGATTCCCCTTTCAGACGAAGACCTCATTACACAGCTCCTCCACGACTTTCACCTCGATGATCCCAACTCCCTTGCCAGCCACCATGCTACAGAACCATAGTTGCTTTATTGTGATACTCACCGTCTTCATGCCAAGCAAGAAGACTATTATTGGCAACACGGTATTTCAGAGATCGTCCCGCCACCATCCATCCCTCAGGGACTACTCAAGTATACCTTGATCCCCATCTAGAGTACTAACTATTGTTTCGTTTTATTTTTCTTATGCCTATCATTCTTAATTTTTGGAAAAACCCAGCATCTTCGATGCTCCCATATGCCTAATCTTTTCTCAAGATAGTGAGTCAAGACCTGATTGCAGTTGCACTCTGGGCTCAATTGTTTGACAGTTCTATGACAAGTTTTGACAGTTCCGTAACATCCATTGACAGTCCCATCCCTGAGGCCTGTATTAATCTTTTCGTTTCATCTTCTTGACTATTTGTCCCCTCTGCGCCTGATATGATAAGTCTTTCAATTCGTTGTAGCTGTTACGATCAGTATATTCTCATACCCCTATGTTCATTGGACTTAACATTTTCTACATATAATCAACAGACAATCTTATCTCGTTCCTACTTGCCCTTATCTTGTGTGAACTAGTTGTCTCATCTCCCTTCACTCTGTTTCATGCATGAGACTTCTCATCTTCCCCGTGACACATTATGTTTTATCTCTGTTCCCCTTCATGTTTCACTTCTTCACAGAAGCGTTTGATCACGCTTCTATTCTATTCCTTAATACACGTGTTTCACTTGTGTTACACTTCTCTTCTATTCTCCCACACTGCATGTTGGTCTCATGTGTTTCACTTCCATTTCATCCTATGCCCTTTTCTCCATTTGTTCCCGGATCGTTAGATATGGTTACAACATGTACATACCTCTAGTAGGTACTTGAGGCTTAATGCCACCACCAGAGAACTCCAGTCTAGTTCTCTTGGTGTTTTCCCCTAAAGCACTATAAGAAGGACTCCATTGGCCTGACAAGCCTCTTCTCACTCCAACCCAAGTCTATGGCTATCTTTTGGCAACCTAAGGGAGCTACACTCTAGGGTTTTTTCAGTACCTACAGTGAGGTGCAAAACCGTTGCAATGTCTAACCTCAAACTGGGGCGCGAAGCGCCCCGCAATCACTTGTGGGAATTTCACTTTGCTTTGGTGGAAACAAATAAAGTACAAACCCTTAGCTACAACTTTGTCCCCAGGGTCATGTGATTTCGCTTACATACTGCAAAGATACATCCATTTCAAAACACCAATACCATTGCAACAGTTTTGCACCTTTTGCTTTCCAGGATATATTAGTACTTGGTATAGCCTCCCTTTGCCTTGATAACTGCTTCAATCCTTCTAGGCATGCTCTCTATCAACTTCTGACACTCTTCAACTGCTATCCCCTCCCAATCAACCTGAACTCTCTCCCACAATTCATGAATTCCCTTAGGAGAGGAATCATGATCTGCTAGTCTTCTTTTGAGATAACCCCAGAGGTGCTCAATGGGATTGAGGTCAGGAGACTGTGCAGGCCATACCATAGTATGAAAATCCTGCTCCTGAAGCCAATCCTTCACCTTTTTGCAAGTATGTTTGGGGTCATTGTCCTGCTGAAAGATGATGTCAGGAGGATCAAGACCATAAAACTGCAAAGAATTGAGCAGTTCATCCTTCAAAATCTGAAGGTAAAGGTCCCCATCCATCCTACCATCAATCTTGGTAGCATAGCCAACTCCCTGCCAAGTCATACAGCCCCACATCATCAAAGAACCTCCTCCAAACTTCACTGTACCTTCCACCAGCCTATCACTTAGCCCTTCCCCTGCCTTTTTCCACACCCACTTGCGCCCATCTGACCCTAGGCGATTGATTTTGGTCTCATCAGACCATACTACCTTCTTCCAGTCCTCCAGAGTCCAATCTTTATGAGCATAAGCAAAGTCTCGACGAGCCCTACGATGCTTGGCTGAAAGGAGAGGCCGTTTGGACTTGACCACAGCTTTCATACCTGTCTTCCTCAACTGTCTGCGCACTGTGGAGGTAGAGAGAGGCTGGTTGACTATATTGGTGAGTGCCTTGGTCACCTGAACAGCATTCTCTGCCTTTCCAGAGGAGATAAGACGAACGGCATGCCGGATATTGGCAGAGGAAAGCTTGGATGGACGACCTCCAGTAACTTTTTGAAGCTCAGAACGCTCTTTGGAGCGTAATCTGGATATGGTAGACACATTAAGACCAGTAGTGGATGCAATAGAGTGAGCAGATTGGCCAGCATCAAGCATAGAGAGGATGGTTTGTTTTTGAGTAGAAGAGATGGTTCTCATGATGGTTGTGGTTGGAAACAAAGATGCGTGTGAACTATTTTAAACTCAGACATGCTTCTAATATGTGTATGTTTGTTTGTATGACCAAACATAACCAAATAACACTTGATTTCAATGTAATGAGCAAAGGGTGCAAAACTGTTGCAATAGTATTGATGTTTTGAAATGGATGTATCTTTGCAGTATGTAAGCGAAATCACATGACCCTGGGGACAAAGTTGTAGCTAAGGGTTTGTACTTTATTTGTTCCCACCAAAGCAAAGTGAAATTCCCACAAGTGATTGCGGGGCGCTTCGCGCCCCGGTTTGGGGTTAGACATTGCAACGGTTTTGCACCTCACTGTATGTCTGGCAGATATTTGTATATACAAATAGTTATGATGTGCTGTGCCCCCAGTAGTGCACAAGTGTTTGTACACTAGTGTAGCCTACAATCAAATGTATTGTCAAAGGCAACGACTTGTGACTGATACTAAGGTACATTAAATACAATATCCAAGGGACTAGATATGCAAAGTAAAGGCTGACACAGCCTGAGATGAATCACACAAGTCAGATACTGTATCCGAAAGTTTAGGACCCTGTTCCCAATAGAAAAGACAAAACACCATTCCCAAATCAAGAAGGAACTTTGTAGCCTTGTCAAAGCTATGGATCAGTGGTTCCAAAATATGATTAACATACAGCAGACATGCTGATACTAATTTCGCTTATCAAATTATGCCCTACCAGACTGTGCTCACTTAAGGAATACACTGAATACTTTAAAGATCCAACCAGATAGTATATAAACCTGGCCTCACCCTTAGCAACTATAGGGTGGACTTTTCCCCCCATCATCACTTGAGGCACATAGGACCAGGTACATCCCATTCCCTTGATAACCCATCAATTCACTAGAGAATCACCCCCCTCCTTGTAGACTCGTACTCTACATATGAAGAGAGGTTGACTAGAACTTACGCCGCCAGCTCCCTCGAAAGGAATAGTTGAAGATATGACAAGGTATGTCCTTGTAGCCATGGTTGATATGAGTAACCCATCGAATATACAGTGTGAAAGTGCCTGATCTAAAGGTGTGGAAAGTATCCACCCCCAAGAACACCCCTACTGTATCGTTAACATATTCCTACATACTCCCTTTGTATCCCCTTTACCACTACATGGAAAGTGTGAGTGCAATTCTGTCTGAATAAGTAGAGAAGTCAAATGGTTGACTTGCCAATGAATATAACCCAACTATAAGTATTTCCATTCCCTATGGAAACCAGCTTCACACAGAGAGAGAGAGATATGAGGACACAAACTGAGTCTTTAGATATACTATGGTAGATAAACATATGATAACCTTGCCATCTAGTGATATGAGACAATGAGTGCAATCTCACTAAACTATGGAAGAGTACTACATAGTTGTTGCTACGCTGGTAATAGCATGAAGCTAACACCATGAGTACGGTGACTACAACTGTGAATAGAAGGATTTCCTATTATGGTAAAATGGGAGCACTAGAAGCATAGAGTATAGCTATTTGGCCTAAGCAGATCCTGTGTGATTCTAAGACCATATAGTATATAGGCATAGTTATGAACTACAATAGGAACTAGACTCTTACATGTGACATCTAAGGGATAGATCTTACACCGTATTAGGACGACACACCTAAGAAAGATGTACTAGCTATTAGTAACTACCTGCCTAACAAAGCAGCAGTATCACTGATAGTATCTGCCTGCCTAACGAAGTAGTAAAACCATTAAGAGATATACAGATTAAGATAATGACTACCAAGGCAATATATGAAGAACATAGCAAGGATTAGTACTTGCCCAAGGATTTAGATATAGAGTCTATAGGACTATTTACTTGATCAACATCACACTCGTGTGTACAAACCTATGGAGCATATAAGAGGGTTGATCAACATATCAAGCCAATATTTACCCCAATTCCCAAGGAGTTTAAGGTCACCAGAACATTACCATATGATCCAATGATAACATTGGAACCCCTGAATGTACACTTTGGCCTACAGAGGCCCACTCAGAAGTTTACCCAGGAGCAAATAGGCAAGACTTTGAAGAATATGGAATCCATCAATTCTTGTGGCCTGAAGAATGTAATTGGTTTATCTATACACTGATCAAGAATGAAGCAGTTATAGCCTTTGAAGACAAGAACAGGGGAACTCTTAAAGAAGAGTACTTTAGCCCCTACAAGATATCTCATGTACTGCATAAGCCATGGCAGGAGAAAGGCATATGACTTGCCCCTGCACTGTAACAATGAATCATAGACCTGCTGCAACTCAAGATAAGAGCAGGAGCCTATGAATACTGCCAGTCCCTCTACAGATCATGATGGTTCTGTATGTGAAATGAAGAGAAGTAGAAACTAAGAATAGTACATGGCCTGCAGCAACTGAATGCAGTTAGCATCAAGGAATCATCAATTTCTCCTCACCTGGATCAATTTGTAGATCAGTTCTTGGAAGGAAAATGTTTTACAGTCCTAGATCTATATTGGGGCTTTGATGCAAGAAAGATGGATCAAGCCAGTCATGACATGACAGCCTTCCAAACCCCACTAGGACTACTACAGATAACCTCATTGCCCACTAGATACACCAATTCACCCTTAGAATTTCAAGAATACATGGTGTTCATATTCCAAGATGAAATTGTCAAGCAAGTGATGAATGTATTCATCAATGATGCACCAATATGAAGACCACTTACCACCTATCTTGATAAGGATGGAAACCCTGCAGTTTTGCCAGAAAGATCAGGAATATGACAATATATCTGGAAACATGCAGAAGACTTGAATTGAATCTTATATTGTTTGATAGAAGCAGAAGGAACCTTCAATGGAAAGAAATTTCAAATCTGCCAACCTCAAGTAGTAATACTTGACCAGAATGTAGGAATCAATGGAAGAGAACCCGATGTTCAACAAGTAAAGACCATAAAAGAATGACCTACCCCTCAAAGTGCTACAGAAGCCAGACAATTTATGGGCCTATGTGGAACAGTCCACTTATGGATTCATAACTACTTCCAGATAGCAAGAAGTATAACTTCCACCTGGAAGAAGGATGTACCCTTTGTCTGGACAGAAAAATGTCAAGAAGCCTTTGAGACTTGAAAGAAATTGATTACGACAGCACCTGCACTCTTACCTATAGATTATACATGTGGATGACAAATAGTGTTGTTAGTAGACTCTAGCTATATGGGGGTGGGAATGATTCTGTCACAAATAGATGAGCATGATAAATGCTGCCCTTCTAGATATGGATCACTTCCCTTCTCCTTAGTGGAAGCTACCTACTCCCAACCTAAGCTGGAACTATTTGGCCTATTCCAAGCCCTACAACACTTCTGCCTATATGTAATTGGAGCCAAAAACCTCATAGTAGAGGTGGATGCTAAGTATATCAAGGAAATGCTGAATAAGCCTGAACTACAACCAAATGTAATGATCAACAGATGGATTCAAGGAATCCTTATGTTTGACTTTATCCTTGTTCATGTACCTGCAACACAGTTCAAGGCACCAGATGTATTATCTTGAAGGCCACTTGAAGATCAAGTCAAGATAGAGTCATATGATGATAGTTGGCTTGACGAAATTACCTTATTCTACACACATCATGGATTCAGATTGCGTAAGAACAATGGTATAGAGGAAAGTACCTCTAGGAGCATGATAGCATATGTGCTGTCTGCTTAAGAGAATCAAGATTGTACCCTCAGGCAGATATATGAGCATCTGACCAATCTAGAGCCTATATCTGTTACTAATAAGTTTCTATGAAAGGTTACCAAGTACTTCGTAAAGGCAGGATACCTATTCAAGCGAACCAAATCTGAACATCTCCTCTTAGTGATATTTGACCATAGTAAGTGGAAACAGATCTTGGGTCAAGCCCATGAGTCACTAGATCACCATGGTGAAAAAGCCACCTGGGAAAACCTCAGACACCACTTCTATTGGCCTCAAATGTACCAAGATATACGGCATCATGTCAAGTCTTGCCATGAGTGTCAGATTAGGAATACCACAAAGGTCCATATTTTCATTATTACCCCACCACCAGCTACTGTATTCACAAAGGTTCATATAGATATCATGCACATGCCTGTAGCAAAAGGGTATCACTATATAGTGCTAGCCAGAGATGACTTATCTAAGTATGTTGAAGGCAAAGCCCTACGACAAGCATCTGCTCAAGCAGTGATCCAATTTGTGCTAGACAACATTATATACAGATATGGAGATGTGGGAAGAATAGTCACAGATAATGGACCTGAGTTTAAAAGAGCCCTACCTGACATACTTGCACAACACAGAATTCCTCAAGTGTTTATTAGCCCCTACAATTCACAAGCTAATGGAGTGGTTGAGCAAGGCCACTTTACAATCAGAGAAGCTTTAGTTAAGGCTTGTGAAGGGAAGATACACTTGTGGCCAGATAAGCTGCAAGCAGCCTTATTTGCAAACAATATTACTGTATGACGATCAACAGGATATTCTGCATATTACCTTTTACATGGAGTTGACCCAGTATTGCCTTTTGATTTATGGGAGTCAACCAAGAAGGTTGAAGGTTTTGACTGAGAACTTTTCCATGAGGAATTATTAGCACTATGAATAAGGCAAATAGAATGATGAGAAGAAGATTTGGAAAGAGCCATAGCAACCTTATGGGATTCTAGATTGAACTCTAAGCACTAATTTGAAAAGTGATTTGAAATCAGATTGGTGCAAGGAAGCTATGTCCCTGGAGACTCAGTCCTAATCAGAAATACAGCAGTTGAGAAAGGACTGAATAGGAAAACTAAGTCCAGATACCTAGGCCCATACAAAGTAATCAGGCAAACCCAAGAAGGAAGTTACAAACTAGCAGAGGTTGATGGGGCTCAACTGGCTTGACCAATTGCCACATTCAGAATAATATCTTACATACAAAGGCACTTCCTAACACAGTTAAATAAAAGGGGAGAAGATCCTGGAGTAACCATAGATGAAGAAGGAGTATCATCAGAAGATGGAGAACACTATGAGTGCAAACTCAATAAACTATCCACAGAGCTTCATACTGCCAATAGTGGCCAATCTGACACAAAGTCAGACATCGACTAAAACTACACATAGCACTAGTACTCTATCAGAGTGGCAAGTTCATTTCTGCCGACAGAACTTGCATATTCAGAATCAACTACGGCAAGTTACCTATCATTGGGTAGCTCACTTGCTTACTGAGCACCCCATCTGAATTTACCAGTCCATATTTGATCTCACACCATTAGCCAAGCCAACCACTCACACGAATTATATAACCATTTCTAGAACTAGCCTAGAGGAGACCATAGTAATACTCTTAGCTACTGAGTGTACTGAGTGTAGATCTGCTTGTAAGAACATACAACAAATAGAATACAATAGAGAAGAACTACGGGCATTAGAGGAATACATCCTAAAAGCCCTAGACTCTAGTCAAGGAAGTACAATATCAGACTACCTAACAAGTCCAGCTACATCGTGAGACTCATCTAAAATTGGCTGAAATAATGTCAAACAGCAACAACCCATTCAGGAATCATTCTCACAATATATTAAGGGGTCCAAACATGCTGAATGTGCCTGGACAGGCCCATCAGGGGCCACAGGAGCAAGATCCACCCCATATTCCCACACTTCACCCTGAATGAGGAACAATGAGTTCAAGTAGCAGAGGATATTGTGAGATCTAGCTTTACTGAATGAAGTCTTGGAAATCCATTCCCAATGAGCCCACTAGGAAGGCCACCAAACAATGGTATTATTACTGAGTCTGGCTGGAACTTACAAGGCCAAACAATATATTCACAAGATGTGCCGTATGTGTTACCTAATTCATCAGACCAAGAGCAGGATCCAGAGACAATTGACCTAGCATTACTATGGATATCGCTGATAGAGTCTATCTCGCTGCATATATTACTTAGGTGACTGTTGAAGCTGTAGAACTTACCACATTCTGCCATTGCCTGCCACATCCCATCAATTCTGCCACCGGTAAGCACAACTTGCCATCCAATAACATGACTTATCCTTTTCAAGAAGATGATTATGGCTCCAAACCTGTGTTTCCATCACAATTGAGCCATCAGCACATTCATTTACATGCACAAACTCAGCGCCCACACTGGCTATGCCATAGGGCACGAGTTCATTTGCCCTCCCAGCAGTGATGATTAGATCACACTTTATACCTGGATGGAGGAAGATCCAATATTTGTAGGCCACCTATCATGTGTCATTGGACATTGGCAAGATTGCATCGATGTCCAACTTACTTTCTTGCCTTACTATTACCACTCAGCCAATAAAATCCCAGACAAATTCCTACTTTGTATTTCCCTTCATCTAATTTGTTTAACTGCTGTACAGTTATTGATACACCAGTTCCAGTTACAAATAGATCGATGGCTTCAAGTAGATAAGTGTCCAGATCACCTCCTTCCAGTATACTATTTTCCTACCCTTACACCCACGTTAAATAAGGTGTACCTCAAACCCCTCACTTCCTACAACATTCCTAGCACATTTGTAGTTGTTACAGTCCCATTCTTGCTGTAGGAAACCATTGCCCTTAAATATTGTTATAAACAATAAGAAGCATTAGTAACATGGCAGAACTGGCTGACATTGATGTAACTATCTGAAACTTAGGTTTGCATTGCAATCTATGTGATCGAATCATCAACACACTACATAACTGGCTGCATGATCACACCTCGCGAGATGATGATGATATCCCCTCTTATTATCATGCTACTGTACATGTAGAAATTGAAGGGAGAGAACAAGGAACCCTATGGGCTGATTGGCATTGTCAGCATTGCCTAATCATCTACCAATATGCTATAGTATTTGTTAAAACCTACAACAATTTGTCTATCTGAATGAGAAATTAGGAAACTAAAGGAAGTCTGCCAGAAGAAGAAAGACAAACAGAACTTATGGATTTGCTATTACCACCATTTCAACCAATTGCAGGAAGGACCATAGCTGAGATCCTTCGTCAATTCACTGAACAAGAGCAATACCCACAACCAGATCCTGACCCTCCAGAGCATGAAGCTCAAGTTAACAGAGGTACTTTAGCTGATATAACCAATATCATTTCCCGATCTTAAACTAGTTACTAGTCAAGAACCTTCCCCTAGCTTTCTAAAGGCCCAGAAATTACCTTTATCCCTATCTTCAGTATCTACACATCATTGAAGATCAGTGCCCCTAAATACTATCATAAATAATAGGGAGCTCTGACCCAAACAGGATAGTTAAATTACCTTATCCAGCAATAGCCATAATGTCATCAGACACAAATGGCTGGAGCTAATGGAATAGTACAAAAAGTGCTAGAGCTTCACAAGCAACAGCAACAACTCAAACATATCTTACAATTCCTACACATTGAGCTCATGCATCATGTTCGTGAGCAAGGAGAGAATAATCAAATCCAATACCATGCTACTGTATAAGTGGTCACTCAGGATTGAAGACAAGAAACACCTACAGTGCAATGGCATTGTATTTACTGTCATGCAATTTACAGACATGCCTGTTTTTGTAATTGATATCATAATGACCTATATTCCCCAAATTAGGCAAGCTAACCTGATTACGCATGGACTGTTAGAAGATAGAATGGAGTTGATTCATTTCTTAGAACCCCCATTTCCTCCCATAGCAGACATGGAGAGAGTTCTTTGTGAATTGACTCAGAATAAATCATCCCCTAAACCAGAGGAGGAACAAGCTCCCCTTCCTAATCAAGAACAGCAAAGGGCTAATGGAAGACCTCAACTTGATTATCCTTGATTGAATGAACAATTTGGGATGATTGTTTTCCATTCCCTGTGGATGATCTGCACCAAAGTGTTTGGATGCGGATACATAGTTATTATATATCTGATGCTAGACATTTGACCCGAGATTTGAGTTTTCACTATATTCCCACGGTCCAAATGCTTAGCTAATTGAGGGATATATGGACCATAGTATCTATTACATACCTCTATTTTTCCTTATTTGTTTATTTACAGGTTGTGGAGAAACAAAATGATTTCTCTCAACACACTTTTATTACTACCTATAAGTACATAGCAATCCATTTTCTGAACATCTCTTTTATCCTTAAGTACTTAGCCAAGTGTCAGAGAAGCAAATTGAGCATGTGACCTCAGTTGCGAATCACCTGGCTCAGATCATTTGACCTTGCATAGCATGAGTCAAAGTGAGTCAAATAAGAACTAACCAAAACACTGCCCCTAGACTAGCAGAATGATCATGTGACCTGCACAGCATGAGTCATAGTGAGTCAGCATGAGTCATTGAGCCAAAGGTCATTTTTAGCTCATCGCAAGTCATTTTCTGACAGGGTGAGTCAATGTGAGTCAGTATGAGTCATATTTTGGCACAGCCACCTCGGAACTGAAGGTACCACAGCCACATGTACACTACTATATAAGGAGCATGATTCAGCTCTATTTGGACAGTTTCAATTTTGAAGATAGTTCCAATAGAATTCAACCAACGAGTGCTCACAAGTGTACTCCTCTACAAACAAACAGAGAGGCTGTGTAGAGTAATTCCCACGCTATAAATAGAGCTACTTAGACCCATAGTTAGGAGTATACTGCATTTCTTAGGATAGGAACAGTTAGGACATCTTTAGGGAGAAAACCCTAGAGCAGGCAACTAAAGGGAATAGATCTCCAGCTAGTAGGGAGACCTAATAGTTAATAGCACCTTGGGAAAGGGTTGAGCAGAGCAGGAAGCTGATTGCCAACTCCTTAGTACATAATAGATTTAGCTTAGGAAAAGCTGTTCTGTGTGACTAAGAAATACATGTGAATCAGTAGTAAGAGTGAAGCGTATTTATGCTACCTACCCAATTGAGCATTCCTAATCAACTGGAGCTAATTGGAAGCCCATTGAGAGCACATCTTAGGGGAGTAATCCTAGTTGCTACAGAGTATCTCTCTAGTAATCTGAGAGTTGTCTAGACCATTCCCCAACTAACTATAGTACACTTTGTACATCACCCCTGAAAACCAGACCCTCAACATGTTGCTGAACCCCAATCACCCCTAATCTTGTTGACAATTGACAAATGAACCATATGCCTAATAGTCAACCCTTTTCTACAAGATTGATACTTATTTCTAGTACCAACTCCACCAAGGAAGAGTACTCTCTTCACCTTATTTCAGGTTTACTATCTGTGGAGATAAGATTGGTTGTCTGGTAAGTGTTTTCTTGGCATTTCTACTGATCTTATCTAGAAAGAACACAACATTGAAATGGATCTTCTTGAGTGTATAGGAGGGTTTAATGCAACCTCCAGACTATGTGAAGTCACAGAAGTCACATTCTATTTTTTGTCTCCAAGGTGGAGACCACCGGTTTGATTTCCAGAGTTGCCATTGCAGTGCATGCCTTGAAAGCATTGGACATAGACTTAGAACAATCCTTTGCCATGTGGCTGGCAGAATCACAGAACATACAGAGTTTGAGGTCGAAATGTCTCTTTTACTTTTCAGTGGTGAGCTTGCCATCCTTTTCCAATTTCAACAACAAGTCCAGCTTCAAGGGAGTAGATGTGGAAGCTCCTTTGGCTTTGGACTCCTTGATGTCCTTGATATTAACAGAGGGGCATGCAGAGGAAGAGGTGAGAGTGGATAATTTGTTGGAGGTCTTAGATATGGAGGGCTGATTGGGATGTCTTCACTTGGTGATTGATTTCAGACTTGCGCTCCCAATAGCACGTTGTCTTCCTTCTAGACAAGACAACGAAGAACCAACCAAAAATTGGTGATCCCCAGACAACGTGTCTTATCTCCACGGGCTAGAACACTTTGCTCAAGGGAGGTATGAGTAGTCTACCCTTGGCGAAGTTAGGAGTAATGGATATAGTCCAAATAGAAAAGGGGGAGATTTAGTGTACCAGGAGCCATGGTTTGTTCGCCAATCCTCCACGTAAGTTTACAGATTGGTTGTTAAAGATCATTTCAGCCTAAAGTCTGGTTAGTAAAGGTGATTCTAGGTGAATTACACACCTAATGGGCTCAAGTTAATGGCAATAGGTTGCCTAGTAACTGTGAAAACTTGTACTGTGGTAGTACGAGAGGTGGGCAATTTAGGAACTTGGCCTAGTTCTCGCCTAATGTTAATGGATTGTGTGTAGGAAACTCCTTGGAATATTGCGTCCAGAAGTGGTGGTTAGGTAAGCAAATGGTCATGTCAGGTCGCTTAGTCACTCAGCCGGTTATAGCAAACTCGGTCTTCTTGTGTACTAAGGAGCTAAACTAAAGGATGAAAGTGTAGACTTAGGCTAATCCCTTAGGATAGTAAGTCTAGACAAGACAGTGGTAGGAGTCCTATAGGTAGGTTGTCCTAATGATGGCAAGATGCTCAGTCGCTGGTTGGTAGTTAACTTGACGATACACTTAGTGGACTCAGAAGGGTTGTTATAACTCAATCTTATTGTCTCAACTAAGGGGTAGCAAGTTTGGCTTAGAGAGGTGAAGTGTAGCCCTTATTTGGTACTACAGGACGCTTAGGTTGCTTACTAATAGGGACCAGATGCCTTTTGTTGCCCAAAGAGGGGTTTCTCCCAAAAGGATAGTCTTAGATACTTATCCTTTATTTAGGTACAAGTTCTATAGCCTAGTAGTAGTTCTAAAGCCCTATTTACTTCACTCTGGGGTACCTTGCCTTATTAGGTCTTATTAGGCTTCCCAGGGGATCTCTTATCAGATGATATTATCTGAGGTAGAAGATGAGATGCTCTCTGCAGGCCAGAATGCTCCCTTTTATATACATAAATACAGGAGGCTATGCTAGCCAATCAGAGGGCTTGGTGGCTTATAAATTAAGGCACAATCACTTACTAATGCCAGGCACAAGCTGTCAAACCCAGGCACACTAAGGGGAAGCACTTTAAGCAAAGAAGTTCAAATTTGGAATGCTCTGCCAAAGAGGCTGGCTATGCTGTGCAGGGCTGTACAGACTAATGGGGACAAGGTCACATGGTAGCTAAGGGTCACATGATCACTTCGTCTCACTAGCACTTAGCTAAGTAATCAGATAAATAAAGAGAAATCAAAGAAATCGTTTGCTATGTACAAATGTACAAGTGTAAGGGTTTGACTATAGAGATTAATGAATATCTCAATAACCATTAGGTGGAAAAATCTGGAAAAATAGGGGTATGTAGCTCATGATAGGGGCTATCTTTTCCTATGGTATCAAAGGGTATGGTCCACAGGGAGCTGTGGAAATTCCACTCCTCGGGTGACTGCTTTGCTATGTGCATGCATGAAACTGGTTTCGTGCAGGTCAACGTGTCAATCAACTGAGCGAGGTGGCAAAGTTTGGAGAGTGTTGGGGGTTTTCTAATGTGGAAGATTTCATCCTCGATATGATCCAGTAGACTGTTGTAGAAGTGGTGCTGGAGGGCACCTTCTTTATAACCTCAAATTTGTGAAGCTATCCTATTAAACTTGACCACATACTTGTTGATGTGCTGACCATCCTTTATGAAAAGGTGGTCGAGTTGGTGCTCTGCATCTCTGATGGGGTTGTGTGGACTGAAATTGACTTGGAGTTCAAGGATGAACTCTTTGTAAATGTCCATCCAGAGGAGATATTGGTTAGGATCTTCCATTTGGAGGAGATCCAGTTCAAACCACTCCAGCACCATACCTTTCAGGTAGAACTGTGTGAATGTTACTTTAGCATGGTCCATGCTAAAGGCCTTGGGGTGATCTTGGAAGTTTAGTTCATATTATATCATGAAAACCTGGAGTTTGCGGGATTCTGTCCCATCAAACTGGTTGGGCTCTCAGATTTTGGTGCGGAGGGTAGAGTCAAAGGCAGGATGATAAGTGGTGTGAGCGAGGCCTTGAATGGTGTTCACTAGCTAAGTGAGTGTATTTTGTGGGATGCATTCATTGTCATTGGGGTCTGGGTCATATGGGTCATAGAGGTTGGGAAAATAATCCTCATCAGGATTGTCTGGGTTGTCTGGGTCATTACCATTCAGACCATCTCCAGGGCCTTCTGGAAGACCTGGTTCATTGGGAGGGGTGTGGAGTGATTGCTCGTCGTCATCCTATAGGACTTTGATGCATGTGCCCAGGATTGGGAATCAGGAAAGAGGGCGTGATGCTAAGGCAAAGGTAGGGGTGCGATAAGCAGAGAAACTTCAGAATTGGTTGACAAGTTCTGGACCTTAATGACTGTTCTTAAAAGTGCTGAGGGGATTGAATCTGGGGGAGCTGTTAGTGCTGATGAGAGCACAAGTACAGAAACAAGTAGTACATGTAGCCATGAAGGGAAACTCTTTGCAAGTGTGAGTTCAAATATACTGTTAGAACTGGAACTCTGATATCAACTCTGGAATACCAAAGATAATTAGAAAGTGGAACTTGGCTTCACCGTATGTGGTGCACCCTTACAAGAGTTTCATCCTGGTCTTGCAGAGATCGGAGATAAGACTTAAGGTATAGAAATGTCAAGTCAAGCAGAGGTGTCAGAGGAGAGTCTTTGAGACTCAAGCAGAAGTCAGGTGAGTTATTCTAGTTAATATTCAAACTAAGGAATACATGAGTGAAATTGGAGGTTTATATATAGAGTCTGAAAATGATTAGTAATAGAATCATAAGTGATTGGTAAGAGAGAACAGGAGTCAGGAGTAAGTATCCCAGAGTACAGCTCTGGGTAAGAGGAACCCAGAGCTGTGCTCTAAGCAAGACACAGGTATGAAGGTAAGTAATAATCGGAGCTAGTACTAAATAAGAGAGAACAAGAAACAGAGATGAAAAGGAGATACTAAGTACAAGTCCGAAGTCTAGAGACAAGTCCTACATGAGAATGCAGTAGAGTTCTTGATGATGGGCCCAGAGGGCCAGAGTTGAACTTGGGCGAAATACAGGATATGACACCTTCTTTACTCCACTGGTTTCAGTCCTCTCTAATCACTCCAGTTGGTTTGGTTAACTCCTTGCAGAATCTCAAGTCATTTGATTTGTGGCATCAGCATCTTGGACATCCCTCCAAGAATGCTCTCCAATATGCTCATGAGCATTTGTTAGGTATTCCTTCTCTTATGCCACCCACTTCTATACCTACTTGCAAGGGCTGTGTGTTTGGCAAGGCATATCAGTGGATTTTTCCTACTTCATCCTCATGCTCTTCTTATGTGCTTCACCTCATCCATATTGATTTGTGCAAAATGCCAACTTTGTCATGTTCTCATAACAAATGAATCATCACTTTTCTTAATGACACTTCTGGTTTTGTAAGCTTGCATTTTTTATGCTCTAAATCTGATGCTATTCAGGCACTTCAGGATTTGATTGCTTGGGCAGAGAATCAGACTGGTTACTCTCTTCACTCTGTATATTCAGACTGTGGGAGGGAATACATTAAGCATTCTCTTCAAACATTCTCTTATTCAAGGGTATAGAGCATCAAACCTCTGTACCTCATACCTCTCAACAGAATGGCCATGCTGAATATTTCAATTGCACAATCCTTGAGAAATCAGAAGCCATGTGCCAACATGCCTGTTTGCCACCTTCCTTTTGGAAAGATGCTGTTGAGACTGCTCTCCACATCTATAACAAACAGCCTATGTGTCGTCTTGAATGGTCTACTCCAATATTCATATGGAATGGAAGTAAACCTGATGTTTCCTATTTTAAAGTATTTGGATGTCATGCCTATATTTTCATTCCAAAAGAAAATTGAGCCAATAAACTATCTGCAAAAGCAGAAAAGGCCATCTTCATTGGATATGAGAAAGGAAGTAAAGGATACTGCTTCTGATCTTCTAAAAGAAGAACAGTTATTGTTTCTTCCACTGCCACATTTGATGAACTTGTGTTCCCCTATTGTCCTAGAAAGCTAGAAGATAAACCTGTCAAGATTTCTATTCCAGACAACCTTTCAGCCTAGGATCAAGATGAGAATCAAGACCCTGTTTCAGCTGACTATATTCCAGTCACTTGTCACTATCAATTTCCACCTATGAATGGTCATGATCTTAATCAACAATTCCCTCCATGAGAAGATCAACAGCCTCCTTGTACATCTTCTTCCACTCCTCCTGAACCTCCTCCACAAGACAAACCTTGTGAAGGAATTCATATTCAAAATCCACATATCATTCCTGATAATGTTTATGGAGCTAGACCTTCAGTGGAGATTGAATGAGAAATTAAATCATTAATTCCCATAAATAAGGATGATAATTTAGGAACCTTATATAATGCTTGATTCTTTGGCTTTTTAATAGCCTCTGCCATTTCCATCACTGGCACACCATTGCACTACAAGCATGTTCTGAAACTTCTGAAAGGAGCACAGAACAAATGGAGGATTGTTATGGAAGAAGAAATCAAATCGCTTAAAGAGTGTAAAGTATGGGAATTGGTTGACCTTCCACCTGGACAAAAACCTATCAAAGGGAGATGAGTATATGTTGTCAAAAGTGATGGCCAAAACAAGGCTTGTTTTGTTGCCAAAGGCTTTACTCAAGTATATGGAATAGACTTTGAAGAAACCTTTTCACCAGTTGCAAGATTTGAGACTGTTCAACTTCTTCTTCCTATTGCAGCATTCAAAGATTGGGAAATTAAAGTGCTAGACATCAAGACTGCTTTCCTTTTTGGAGAACTTGACAAAGAAATTCATATGGAATAGCCTGAAGATTTCATACAACCTGGCATGGAGAAGAAAGTTTGTCGCTTGCTAAGGGCAATCTATGGCTTAAAACAAGCTGCCCTACAATGGAACAAGATACTATACAAATTTTTGCTAGATATAGAATTTGTTAGGACACATGGAGATCCTGGTGTCTATGTTCATTTTCATGGTCAGGACATTATCATCTTAGTCATTTACATTGATGATGCTCTTTTCATGGGCTCCAACCATTCCTATCTCATGACGAAGAAGAAACAATTCATGAATAGATGGGAAAGCCATGATCTAGAAACTGCTACTGAATATTTTGGCATACGTATAACCCACAATTGTTCTAAATGAACATTGAAGCTTGACCAAGTTACTTATGCTGAAAAGGTCATCAATCACTTCAAACTTACCAATCTCAAAGTAGCTCGTACCCTCCTTTCTTCTGGATACAATCCTACACCTCTCACCATGAAAACCTCCTCTCAATCTATAGTCGATATCAGTTGGTGATTGAATCACTACTGTATATCATGTTGGGAACTCATCCAGACATTACCTTTGCTATTATCAAGATGTCACAATGTTTCACAAATCCATCAGATAAACATCTGCAGAAAGCACTCTATATAGTGCAGTATCTGATTGGTACCAAAGATCTCTGCATTACATATGACAGATTGTCTCAATCTGATATTATGGCATATTCTAATATAGATTGGGCTAAAGATTGCAAACCTTGTCAATCTACCTCTGGTCATGCAATGTTTATGGGCAATGGAATAGTCTCTTGACTATTCAGACAACAATGGAAGATAACCTTGTCATCAATAAAAGCAGAATACATTGAAATAACAGAAGCTATCAAATAGCTTTCCTGAATTCAGATACTTCTCTCCAAATTGAAGTTCAATCTTCATACCATTTCACTGCTCTGTGACAATCAAGGTGCCATGTTTCTTGCTGCAAATCCTACACAAGAAAGTTGTTCAAAACACATTGAACTTCCAGAACACTATATCCAAGAATGTGTTACAGATGGGAAGATCAAACTCTTCTATATTTCCACTGATGAACAAGTTGCAGATATCTTTATGAAGAATCTAACATAGCAATATTTCAAGGAGAATAGAAAAAAACTTTCCCTCATACCATATTTATCTCTTCCATCATGAATAGTGAGGTGAAGTATTAAAATATTTAGATTCAATTATCTAAATCTTATCTTGTCTGGGTTGCTCTTCATGATTATTAATTTATTCTAGACCCATGATATCATTGTTTTAAATTGGTAATGTCATACTTATTCTTATCTTTGATAACATCATATTATATCATAATGGTGTCATATTACACCATTCTCTTGGCATATTGTGCCATACCTTGTGCACCTTTTCCCACTGGCTGCCTATTGCTGTGCACTGCTGCACATTACTCAGCCCTTTATCTTTTATAGATATTTCCACAATACATACAAATATTCTTGTACTATATATAAACCCAGCTCCTTCAGAGCCCAAATCTAAGTTCTTTACTTCATATCATGATAGTAAATAACTTCTAGCAACTTGTTTGCAAGTACATTACAGCAAGTGAGTACTCTCCCTCACTGGGTTTACCCTTTCACTATTGCTTCTACACCCAGAGAGACTAGCAATCTCTTTAATCAGAGCATGTCAGCTGCCATGTGAAGAAGGACAGTAAGCCATAGTCAGCAGACAAGTCAAAGTCTGAAGTTGCAGAGCTCAAGAGTACCAGGAGTCCAGGTAGATTCATCAGGAAAAAGCTCCAAGTCTACATTAAGCTATGTAGTATATATAGCACAAGTACCACCATTAACATCCCCCCTACAACAAAGCACGATGTAACATCAATGTCAACTACAGGTACAAAGTACATACCAGCCATGGTCATAGGCTTGTTGGAGTAGCTTTGCAAGTAGTCCTATTGGCGCTATCATGGTCTGGAATTCTTTGAGCAAAGCCAGGTGGCTCTTGAAGACTATGGATTATTCCTGTTTCCTGAACACAATCATTTCATGGACATCAGACTCCCATTCATTGATTGCACATTCAATCTGTTCCATGTAGTCAGTAGCACAGCCTTGGTATGAGTCAAAACATACAGCAGTGAGGGTTAGTGCAAATTCTACAATCAGAAAGGGCTTGTAATATTTTGCTTATTGAACGCCATTGTCACTCCGGTTCTTGAACAGTATAGCATTGATCACTTACTGGATAGCAGGCGTCATGTATATACCAGTATGTTCATCAAGTATTTTACCATAGAACTTCGTGCCTTCATGAGTATGGTCGGTTGTACTATAAGCCTGAGTGGCATGCACCCAGAAAATGAATGCCGAGTCCTATTTCAGTTGCAGGAACAGTGCATGATTGTGGTCAACAGTGCTATCATCTGGGCCAGTATCAAATCCATATACTGTCCCAACAATAGTACAGGCCTTTGACTTGAATTTGCCCTGTAGATGAGTCATGTGGGCAGTGATCTGATATGGTGAAATTGACTTGTGCCCCACATGGCCATAAAAAGGAAGTGCATACCAACTTCAGCACTCCTACATCATGTGGAATATCAACATGGTGGTGATGATAGGCCTTCTTCCATGTCACTCTGACCCACTCAATCTAACAGGTGGGGCAAATGGAACATTGCCAAGCAAGGTCACACAATAAATTCCAATGGCAGTCTGAATGATGCTTCAGGTTCCTTTGTTGTAGTCAGCAGTCTTCGGATGTACACTACCTATAAGATCACCACCATGTGTGGTCTTTAGATTCAATGGTGTATAGTCATTGGACTTATAATTGCTCAAGACCACTGAGCGATGCTTGCACTTTCTAGGTGGTGGTTCCTCATCGGCAGTGTCATTCTCATTATCAATGCTGAGAACTCCCAGCTCAATGCCAACAACCCAACTTTCGTTACTTGGTTACCATTAGCATGATATGGGTACAAGATGGTTATTAGCTTATGGGGGATATGGCATGGAGTCCCATGCATGCACCCACTTCCTGGGTGGACTCACATTCAGGACATTGAAATATACTTTCTTGCATTTCAATCCATGTGATTTGGTAGGTGGGGTGGGTATTTAACTGAGAATGCCTGCAGTATTTGCAGGCTAGCCACTAGTCAGACATGTAATTTGTATGTAGCACTTGGACAAACTTTTGGGTGGACCTGTAAATCCTCGTATATAGTTTGCTTGTTGACAGTACTGGCTATGCTGGATGCTGGTGGGACTCTGCTCTGATGGACCACCAACAGTGCTGTGGGCATGGCAGGACATATGGCAAACTTGATAGAGTGGATGCTCAAGTGAATGCTTCTTGTTGTGAACTAGTCAGCAAGGGTTAGCAATGTGTCTGTCACAGGTGTAGTACATACCACATTATCTGGTTCAAGATTGACAGGACTTCCTGCACTCATGCAAGAAGGTACTTTTAAAGTTGCTGTAAAACACTAGTCCCATCTGTACTGCAATAGCAAGAGGGATACTAGAAAATATGAAAGAAGGGTACGAATAGGTTTGTCCCAGGGACCCTATAGAAGTTGGTGGGGGCGAAGGACCTAACTACACAATCTGGAAATGAATCCAGAAAGATAGGAGTAAACTCAGATGAATCCAATCCAGAAAAACAATGAGAAAAAGATCTGGAAAATGAAATAAAGATAGAAGGAAGTAGGAATATATATTTGATGATGGAATCCAAAAATCCAGATTAGACTTGATGAAGAGAGATCTGGTCAAGGATGAGGACCAGGTATGAGCAGAAAAGTGACAAGGTTTGCAAAGACACAGCTTCATAGCAAAAAAATGGGTGATCAGTGCACACAGGTGAAAGATGTATTATTCATTGCACTCTAGGGGTTTTATAGTCAAGGGAACACCCAAGACTCTTCCTAATAAGGGAAATATCAATTGGTAACCAAGTACGTCAAAGCAAAAGAAAAAGAACATTGTCCCTTCATGGGTAAATAGAAATCATGCAGAATACTACGAAAGAGTATAGACCTATGTTGAAGTGATATAAAAGCTCAATGAAATCAAAAGAAATCAATCTGAATGAAAATTAAAGATGTGGATAGATTTTGCATGTGTGGAGATCTGGAAATAGACAAATAATGTCAGGTTGCATTGAATTGGATTGGGTTGGACTAGGATTGGATTGGGTTGGAGTAGGATTGGATTGGGTTGGATTAGAATTCATTGGAATATGATTAGAAGTGATGTGGAAGTTGGTAAAATGATGAGATATGATCACAAGGAACTTCAGTTCCTTACATTGCAACCATGAATAGATCTGACTCTGCTGCCTTGTTAACTTGCTTGCGTTTGCAGACAAGTGTCTCACACCTCTTTGCTTTGGCATGAGCCTGCTGCTCAGATGCACATTGGGCATGATTGTTCTCATCTGCAGGATATGAGTGAATGAGTAAACAGAGAGAAAACCATTTGCCACACCTAACATCACCTGCACCTTCTCAGTGGGCTGGCACATCCAACCATGACTGGATTCAGTCCTAGTCACTGGCAATTGTGAAGCCGTCAGCACTGCATGGGTTTCAGCATCAATGAGCATGGCAGGGCAGTAAAAACAGAGATAGCACCTATATAAATAGGTCGGCTGGGTGACAGGGTCCAAGGGACCTCTCTGAAAAAAAAATGACAGCCCCTGCATTAAAGAAGTGGTGGTTAAAAAAGTGATGGCCCTCCTCAAAAAAAAAAAGATGACTTCTACATCAAAAAAGACTGCCCCTCCAAAAAGACCTGGAAAAAAAAGTAATAAGGACATGATAGGTACATGATAGGTATGAGGGACGAAAAGAAAATAGAGACCCTATATGAAGACCATTGCACTCTGTTAGAGAGCTCAGTACCTCACCAGTGGTTTCTCTAATTCTTCTCTTATCATGCCTCATTTTGAACATACTGACCAATTTGTGCCAAACCAATGTGGCCACTGTGGCCAGGCATTCCCCACACAAACTGGTATATGATGTCATATTGGGTATTCACCACATTGCCAAGCAGCAGTCCTGCGCAACCCATTCAAGATCCACACTAGTGTCAACATCCCCAATCTTGATATGCATTCTGACCTCTTCCACGATAATGATGGATCAATCCTTGAATGCACCAATATTTCCATCTTGCAATCAAGCACAAACAACTTGCATACTCCATGCACAGGCAGCAGGAGAATACTCCCCTGAATTCATTGCTAAGGGCCTGCATCCTATTTTCTCACCCTTTTGGACAGATCTGCCTCATTCTGACATATTCACCTGCATCACCTCTGACATACTCCACCAGCAACACCAAGAGATCATCAAGGATCACCTTAAAAAATGGTATATGGCCATCACAGGCAAGAAAAGTTTCAACAGTTGGTTTCAAGCCACACCATTCCATCTCGGATTGTAACATTGGAAGACTGGCATTTCTGATGTTAAGCAATGGACTGGCACTGATCACAAACAGCTCCAATGGGTTTTTGTGACTGTGCTGGTTGGTACTACACCAGACTACAATGTTATTTAGGCCAGTTGTATACTACTTAATTTCATTTGTCTTGCATAGTATTGTTCCCACACCAATGAGACCTTACAGGGCTTACAGGATGCCCTCAATGATTTTCACACCCTCAAGGATGTGTTTATCAGCCTCAGCTGTCGCGAACATTTCAACATTCCCAAGCTTCACTTGCTGGTCCACTATATTGAGTCAATCCAGCTGTTTAGTAGCTTCAATGGCTTCAATACTGAAAATTTGGAGTGGCTACACATCAATTATGCCAAGAAAGATTATGCTGCAACTAATTGAAAGGACTACAGTATGCAGATGACAACATGGTTGAACAGGCAGGAAGCAGTCATTTGATTCAACTCACATCTAAGCTGGTGCGACAGTAGTCGCTGTATTGGCCGGTTGGCTGATGAGAACAGTGATGACACCAACAATTTAAATTCAAAGGCTGTCCAAGTCATCCAAGTCATGCCAACATCATATCACATTGCACACCATTCAGATTTCCCAAGAAGGCCAGTGGAATTCCTGGTCCAGCACCATGGTACTGTCGTATTTGTGGAAGTATTACATACTTTTGTAACTAACCTTTCCTCTCAAGGATCTCAGGCCTTCCAACTGACACTCCATGACCACTTTGACTGTTTTAACCATGTGCAGATTTCACTCCCACCACTTGATCATATAGCCAACAATGAGACCATGAGAATATGTTCCTATCCAGAATGTACAAATGGCCCTTGCAAGCCTCCCATGCCAGCATGCCAGTGGAATACCATTATGGTGCAGATTGATGGACAGAAGCAAGGAACAGGGGGGCTCTGTGGCAAGTCGATTATTTGCATGGATTGAAAAAAAACTAGGATTGGGTGCAGCTGAAGTAGGATTGGATGCAGCTGAAGTTCGAGTCATATTCAGGCTACCACCTCACCTTGGCCTTCACCCACACCTGCTCGCCTATGTGCATTGATTCAAGCCACTTTGTACATTTGATGACAATGTCAAAATATTCTATTTCGGCTGCTCAACACACAATCACATTCCAAATGCAGTGGTCATGCCAATCACTGATTTTGTTCAACCATGTCACCTGATTTTCAGGTTTCTGAGTAGTGTGCTCGAGCCTCACTGACTTCATGGGGGCAGCATGAATACCACAGAGAGTTTTTTTTTGAACAGGTATATCAATCTATATACATTTGAATAATACAGAGTGTATGGGAATGAATGAATTGGATGGCTGGCTTATTTCGCAATGTTGTTGTTGGAAGCATGCAGTACATAGTTACTTGGCTTACCTGCTGTGGTTGGGTAACTTAGTGATGATAGCAGTTACTGGTCAAGAGTGAATTAGAACTCAGATGATTGAGTCTAAAAGCTATATATGCTACATGTAGTATGTGTGGACTAACTACTATAAATGAACTACTATCATGTAATATGAGTTTGTTCAACACTCCCCCTTGCTAAGCGTATGGTAATCATGTAAGCATTAGGTGGTTGTGATATATATTGCTAGTTAGTCCTGCTAACTTCAGATTTGATGTCCAAACTGATTTGAGATCTATACTGCTCGAATTTGACATATCCAAGGTTCGTTGTGAACATATTGGTGGAATTGTCAGTCCCTTCAATATAGAAGATCTCTACATGCTGATCGGTTACAGTATTGCATACAAAATGATAGTGAATGGGTATATGTTTGGTGCAACATTCAGTGACAGGATTGTTAGCTATAAAAATAGAACCTTGATTGTTGCCACAAATAGGAATGGGTTTAAGGTAGAACCCTAAATCCTCAAACATTTATTTAACCCATATGACCTGGCAAGAACAATTGCTCAAAGCCATATATTCAGCCTCTGTGAAAGAGAGGGCTGTGGTTTTTTGTAAGTGTAAATTTCAAAGGAAAACATCATTTGCCAATTTCAACTAGAATCCTATTTGAGAGTGGTGAGTTTCTAGATCTGCTCCCCAATCAGAGTTAGTACAAGCAGTAATACTGCATCCAGAAGATCCGTCATATACAAGCAAGTAATCATGAGTGCCAAGTAGATAACAGCAAATATACAAGGCCTTATCTAAGTGCTCCTGTGATAGATTGGCAGACTGTCACGCCATTTGTGTGACTGCATAACCAATATCTGGGCAAATATCAAGCATAAGGTATAATAACAAGCTGATAACTGTCTGAAATTGCGTCCAAAGTTCCATGTTGACAGGGGCTGTATTCTTCTCAGGTTGATAACCCTAAGCTAAAGGTGTACGAGCGGGTTTTGCAATGATCATTTCACATCACTCTAGTACTTTCTTGAAGTATTTGCACTGGTCAATATGTAACCGGCGATTGACTCGATGAATATTCATTTGGAGGAATTCACATGCATTCCCAAGATCGCAGCATTTCCACCTTTTCATAAAGGTAGCCTTGACTTTCTCAACAAAGGCTTTTGAGGGGCTACAGAAGAAAGCATCGTCTATGTAGATTATTGCTATGATGATTTGGTTTGCTTCTCTGTATATAAAGAGGCTGATGTCCATCTGGAGTTGATCAAAGCCTAGTTCTCTCATTGATTTATTGAGCTCGTTCCACCAAGCTAAACCTGCTTGTTTAAGTCCATATAGGGTACAGAGTAATCTGAGAACTTTGTTTTTAAGATGAGGAGGCATGAAGCCTTCTGGAAATTCCATATAGATTTTCTCATTCAATTTGCCATATAGATAGGCAGATTGCACATTGAGACTGGATAGGTGCCAGTTCTCTAAGGCGGCTAGGATGAGCATACATCGCACTATTTCAAATCTAACAACTGGACTAAAGATCTGATCAAAATCAAGACCTTTGACTTGCAAGAAACCTTTCACTACTAGTTGGGCACGTTTACAGCCATCAGATTTTTCATCAAGAACCCAGTGATTCTTAATAACCTTTCAACCATTGGGTCAGTTAGAGATTTCAAAGACTTTGCATTGTTTCAGCATGTCTAGTTCTGTTTTGCATGCTTTGAACCATTGCTTTCGCTCTAATTCAGGTAGGCATAGTAGGTCTCTATAAGACCATTCTTGGTAATTAGGCTTGTTAGGCCTTTCGTCGAGGAGTACTACCTTTGTACATAGGTATAATACCATAGCATCTCCCTCTTTCCAGACTATACGTTTAATGTCATCCTCTGAAGGAGTGGGGGATGTAGGCATGGCACCAGGAACATTGGGTGTTTCTGGTATGGAAGGGGTGGATTGACCAGTTAGGTCTTTCCAGCACAAATCACACTCAATTTCTTTGATTTGTTGCACCAGGTTATGACACCCTCTATGAATTTTGCCTGAGTGATGAGGCGGTTGTCTAACATACTTGGAATAGCATGGTAAGGCAGGAGGGGTGTTCAAAGAAGGAAGTCTTCTAGGAGGAGAACAAGGAGGAAAGGGTGTCCATTCTAGAGCAACTAGTTCAGGTGAAGAGTTTTGCTCAGAAGGTAGCAGACTTGGGTTTGAAGGAGCATGTTGTGTTTGCTCTGAAGGGCCCAGCAAGTCATCATTATCATTACTTTCCTCATTAGAATATGGGTACAAGGGGGACTTCAAGTGCTTGTGGGGTTGTGGGAGTGCATTTCCTGGCTTGTGAGGCTGAACCCCTGGGCATCCAGGAAATAAATTCTCATCAAAAAGAGCATGCGCTGACCTGCACGAAACCAGTTTCATGCATGCACATAACAAAGCAGTCACCCAAGACATGGAATTTCCACAGCTTCCTGTAGACAATACCCCTTGATACCATAGGGAATGATAGCCCCTATCATGGCCTACATACCCCTATTTTCCCAGAATTTTCCACCTATTGGTTATTGAGATATTGATTAATCTCTCTAGTCAAACCCTTACACTTGCACATTTGTACATAGCAAACTATTTCTTTGATTTCTCTTTATTTATCTGATTACTTAGCTAAGTGCCAGTGAGACGAAGTGATCATGTGACCCTTAGCTACCATGTGACCTTGTCCCCATTAGTCTGTACAGCCCTGCACAGCATAGCCAGCCTCTTTGGCAGAGCATTCCAGATTTGGACTCCTTTGCTCAAAGTGCTTCTTCTTAGTATGCCTGAGTTTGACAGCTTGTGCCTGGCATTAGTAAGTGATTGTGCCTTAATTTATGAGCCACCAAGCCCTCTGATTGGCTAGCATAGCCTCCTGTATTTATGTATATAAAGAGAAGCATTCTGGCCTGCAGGGAGCATCTCATCTTCTACCTCAGATAATCTCATCTGATAAGAGATCCCCTGGGAAACCTAATAAGACATAATAAGGCAGGGTACCCCAGAGTGAAGTAAATAGGAGTTTAGAACTACTACTAGGCTATTAGAACTTGTACCTAAATAAAGGACAAGCATCTAAGACTATCCTTTTGGAAGAAACCCCTTTTTGGGCAACAAAAGGCATCTGGTCCCTATTAGTAAGCAACCTAAGCGTCCTGTAGTACCAAATAAGGGCTACACTTCACCCCTCTCAGCCAAACTTGCCCTCCCCTTAGTTGAGACAATAAGATTGAGTTATAACACCCTTTTGAGTTTACTAAGCATACCGTCAAGTCAACTACCAACCATCCCCTAAGCAAACCTTTGCTAGGACTCATTAGGATGACCTACCTATAGGACTCCTACCCCTATCTTCCCTAGACTTACTATCCTAAGGAATTAGCCTAAGTCTACACTTTCCAGCCCAATGTTGTAGCTCCTTAGTACACAAGAAGACCAAGTTTGCTATAGCCAGCTGAGTGACTAAGCAACCTGACACGACCATCTGCTTACCTAATCACCTCTTCTGGACACAACATTCCCAGGAGTTTCCTACACACAATCCATCAGCATTAGGTGAGATCTAGGCCAAGTTTCTAAATCGCCCACCTCTTGTACCACCAAAGTACAAGTTTCCACAGTTACTAGGCAACCCATTGCCATTAACTTGACCCCATTAGGTGTGTAATCCACCTAAGATCACCTTTACTAACAAGACCATTAGCTAAAACCATCTTTGACAACCAATTTGTAAACTTACGTGGAGGATTGGCGAACAAACCACGGCTCCTGGTACACTAAGTAACCTCCCCCCTTTCTATCCATTACCCCTAACTCCACCAAGGGTAGACTACTCACGCTTCCCTTGAGCAAAGTGTTCTAGCCCGTGGAGACAAGACACGTTGTCTGGGGACCACCGATTTTTGGTTGGTTCTTCGTCATCTTGTCTAGAAGGAAGACAGCACAAACATATGTTGTGCATTGTTGGGGCACATGAATAAGTAGTTGCACTCATTACCTGGTGCTATGCCTAGGTAAATCATTAGCTGTGACTTAGGCTGCAGTTTGCCTTCATGAGTGTCCACTGGAAGGTGAACATACATGGCACATCCAAAGATGCATAGATGAGAGATAGTAGGAGGAACTTTATTTAAAAGTTTATGAGGTATTCTCCAGTTCAAACCTCATTTGGGAGTACGATTGTACACATGTACCATATGCTGAATAGCAAACTCCCAGTAAGAATCAGGTAGGCAAGTGTGAAGATGCATAGCCTGTGCTTTGTCCATCAGGATGCAAATAAATCACTCAGCATGTCCATTTTGCTGTGGGGTATGAGGCATAGACTCATAAATATGAATGCCATTGTCATGCATCAATTGCCCAAAGGCTTTTGACTTGTATTCTCCCCCTGCATTGGACATCCAGCCTTTTATGGAGGTGGAATACTAATTATTGATATACTTTATGAACTCTTTTATGGCACCAAGTACCTGGTCCTTAGTCCAGAGGGGTTTAATCCATCCTTGGGACATGTAATCATTATAGAAGACGATAATATATCTCGGTCTGTGGTATGATTCAGTCTCAAAAGACTTCAGATCAGAGTGTATAAGTTCAAAAAGTTTCTCTGCATGAATATTGTTTGCTGCGAAGGGACAATTAGGTTGTTTGCCTAGCTGACAGTCAGGACAAACTGGTTTCACTGGTGGAATAGACATGCTTGTGAAGTCCTTGATATGTTTTCATGCAGCTCTCAGGACATCCTTTGAAGGGTGTGCAAGGTGGTGATGGAGCAATTTGTAGTCCATGGTGATCATATCAAAATTCACTCTGATGTGGTCATGAACGATAGGGGCTCTCACCTAGTACATAGTACTGTTCTCATGGGAATGAAAACTTATCAAGTTACACTTGTTGCACATTTATGATGTACATAAAGCCTTTGGCGCTCTATGCAGATAAGCAATTGTCTTTAAGGAGTGTGCCTAGAGAGATGAGATTGATAGAACAATCTGGCATGTAAATAGTTGGTGATAATTGCATAACATTCTCCTTGTAGTGAATGAGGATACTGCCTTCTCCTAGTACTAGCACTTGGCCATTTGCAGTATGCATAAAGCGCGGTTTATTGTATGCTTGATATTCAACAAACACATCAAAGTTGTTGGTGAAATAAGCTGATGCTCCAGAGTCGAGGAGCAACATTTTTGTGTCCTCTTGTTAAGCACACGTTTTTCCTTTTCCTTTGATGTTATGGTTCTCACAACCATAATATATGGAGTAAGGAAGTATAGAAACAATGTCCATTGCATTACTATCTACTACAAATAATAGAATAAAATCCACATACTATGGTGAATGGGATAATCACTCATCAGTGTCTGAGAGATGTGAGTAGGATGAGGAAGATGTTACAGTTTTCCTCCTTTCACGTTTTCTTTATCTCTTTTGCTTTCCACAACAAGTGCCATTTGCCTTTGGTCCACTTCGGATGGTATGGGATCTCGGCTTACTTTCTATTAGTCCTTTCAATTCTACCTTTGTATTCCTTTGATTCTTTCCATTATTTTCCTTTGGTTCTTCGGACAGATATCTCCTCGGCCAATTCTCTTACATCGGCCTCGTAGTTCCTATTCTTCACATGATACTGCGGATGACGCGTCCTTCTGACCTAATCGTTCTTTCACCTTCTTAGGTGTTCTTCACTTACGTGTCCCCCAGTACTTATACCTCTCTGCCTGTACAGTAGTTCTTTACACTCGTTCTATGCAATACTAGCGTACTCTGGTGTCCAGACGTCCGATTGACTCTAAACCACGTCCTTTGTCCCTCGTCCTCTGTTCCTGAGTCCAATTGACTCAGTCCTTAGTACTTCATCCTTCGAGTATAGTCTCTTCGCGTGAGACCGAGTCCTTCGAGAACCTTTGCTCCCTCGTACCTTCTCAGTTGCTACATCTCTTCGTGAGTACCACCTGAGAGGTAATCCTTCGAGTCTTCTTATTGTGTACGCTACGCGTAACAAAAGAACGAGTGTAACCTTTCGTCCCTCCTATCTAGGAGCAGGACACTCCCATTAGCAAGATTCACTGTCACTTGGACCGAGCTGACCGCGCTGTTCGTTGCAGCTTTGGACTCCCGCCCAATGACCACACCTCTGACATTGAAATCGACCAAGACCAATTCACAGTTGCCCCTGAACCCCTGAGAACTCCTGGGCCCAGCACTCCCCAGCAACATCGTCCCCCTCGTACCCCAGCAAACCCATCGTCCCACGTGCCACCCCCTGCCCCCATGTCTTGTGCCACAGAACTCAAAGCGGCCCTCCCCGCTGACTTCTCCAGAGAACCCGCCGATGCCACACGATGGATTAAGGCCATGCGTGCATACTTCTCCATCAACAAAGATCTGTATACTCTCGACTCCCAGCGAATCATGACCACGCTCAATAAAATGAGCCAAGGACGAGGAGTTTCCTTTTCCGAGATGTGGTACGACAAGATGTCCGATCCTAACGCTGATGCAGCGGATCTCACCTTTGATAAATTCACCGAAAATTTTGAATCCACGTTCTTCCCCTTTGACACCAAAGCCACCACCTGTCATGAACTCTCGAAACTTGTTCAGAAGTCTTTTCGCCGCCCTGATGGAGTCTTGGACGATGGCTTCCAGAAATACATCACAGATTTCCAGAACCTCTCCTCCTGCGCTGGAATCACCGACGACGTCACCCTCATTGACCAGTTCTCCCTCGGACTTGACCAACAACTCGCCACCATGATTCTCTCCATGGCAACCATTCCCACCACTGTCAAGGAATGGATCGAGAAGGCAAAAACATTCCACGCGCAAAAGATGCGTATCCTTGCCCTCAAAGGAGGCAAACCTTACACGTTCTCTTGACCCTCCTCTTCTCCCTGAGACCCCAATGCCATGGACATTGACGCCGTCACCTTATCCAAGCTTACCCCGCAGGAACGTGCTAAATGCATCCGGGAAGGCAGATGTTTCCACTGCCGCAACACAGGGCACAACGCTAATCAATGTCGCCAACCTAAGAACAATATCCCTCATCCACCTACTCGCTCCCAGAACATTCAAACCACCGAAACAACCCCAGCTTCCTCCTCGACCTCTCCCCCTGCTGAAACTTCCTCCGCTCTCTCCTCCTTCGTCAATTCTCTGAAGACTCAGGGAAAGAACGAGGGTGAAATCCTCCAAGTCCTCCAAATGTGTTATGAAGAACCTGAACCCGTCAAGGAGGAAGTAGCTGCGTTGAACATTAGTCAGGATTTTTGAACCGGGAAGTCGTATCGACGTCTTCTTCCCATACGATTCACCATGTACTTGTAGCACCCCGAAATGAACGAACTCTCCGTTTTCTAGTAAAGCTACAAGTCGGAAACCAAACCGTCGTAACCACTGCCCTCATCGATTCCGGTGCTACTGGAAATTTCATCGACCTCAGACTCCTTTCTCACATGAATTTTCCCATGCAACGCCTTCCTCAACCTGTCGAGGCATACAATGTTGACGGAACTCTCAACAAGAAAGGTACCATCCTTTGGAAAGCTAAACCCCTTGTCCACATCACCAAGCGACCCGAGTATATTGAGCTCATGGTCGTCTCCCTCAAGCGAAAACAAATTATCCTGGGTATACCTTGGCTTAAAGCCTGAAATCCTGAGATCGACTGGAGATCTCACACTATCAAGTTTCCCCCTCTGGACATCTCTTCTCCCCCTGTCGAAGAACCTCCCCGCCGTTACCTACTTCGCCTCCTTGGTCTAGACGTGGACGAAGAGATCTCTTCCCTCTTCACAGAACGCTATCCTAACGGGGTTGATGTGTCTCCCAGTGAGTACCTCCCCCGGGAACCTTCTAGCGAGACGATCAACAAGATTACACTGTCCACCCAACTTGCCCAAGAGAATAAGCCATCGGAGGTTTCTCTTCCCTCTTGGTGTAAGGATTTTGAAGATGTTTTCTCTGAGAAAACTTACGACCAACTTCCCCCTCATCGTTCCTTCGATCATACAATTGAACTCAAGCCCTCCTTTGTTCCGAAAATCACCAAAGTCTACCCTTTAAACCCGAAAGAACAAGACGCCTGCAGAGCCTTCATTGACGAACACCTGAAAACCAGACGTATCATTCCTTCCAAGTCTCCCCAAGCAGCCCCATTCTTCTTTGTCCCGAAGAAGGATGGATCTCTTCGCCCTTGTCAGGACTATCGATATCTCAACTCCCACACAGTCCGCAATGCGTATCCTCTTCCCCTCATTCCTCCTCTCATCGATTGTATGAAGAATTCCACTTGGTTTACTAAGTTCGACATTCGTTGGGGATACAACAATGTTCGCATTAAGGAAGAGGATCAATGGAAGGCAGCTTTCATCACTCCGTTCGGTCTTTATGAACCCACCGTGATGTTCTTTGGTTTTTGCAACGCTCCTCCGACTTTCCAAGCCTTTATGAACCATATCTTTGCTGACATGATTGCCGAGGGCTGGTTGGAGGTCTATATGGACAATCTTGGTGTCCATACCAATGGTAGTCTCACTCTCCACCACGAACGTACTTGTCGCGTTCTCCAGCGCCTACAAGAACATAATCTATCCCTTAAAATATCCCAGTGCTCCTTCGACACCCCTCGTATCGACTTCCTCGGTATGATCATTGGTCAAGGACAAGTTGCCATGGATCCCATCAAGGTAACTGCTATCCGAGACTGGCAACCTCCCACCTTCGTCAAAGGCGTTCGATCCTTCCTTGGCTTCGCCAATTTTTATCGAAAATTTATCCCCAACTTCTCTAACACTATCACTCCCCTGACCTTACTTACCCGAAAGGATCAGTCCTGGCTTTGGACTTCTCTCCAACAACGCACCTTCGATTCCCTCAAACGAACCTTTTCTACAGCTCCTGTCCTCGCCATCCCTGATGTCACTCGCCCATTTTCTATCATGACTGACGCCTCTCTTCTTGCTGCTGGAGCGGTCCTTCTTCAAGCAGATGCTAACGGGGATCTCCATCCTTGTGCTTACTTTTCTTGTACCTTCCTTCCTGCTGAATGTAACTATGATATCTACGATCGAGAGCTCCTTGCTGTCATCCTCGCCCTCACCGAGTGGCGACATTATGTCTGTGGCACCACTCATCCCGTCACCATCATTACCAATCACAAGAACCTCTCATACCTTAAGGACCCACGCAAGCTCTCTCGTCGCCAAGCTCGTTGGTCCCTTTTCCTTCAGGACTTCGACATCCTTTGGAAGGTTCTCCCTGGTACCCAGATGGCCCCTGCTGACGCTCTTTCTCGCCGTGATCCTGTTGACATCTCTCAAGACAATATTGATGCCTCCATTGTTCCTGACCCTGCTGTTATCAACGCTCTCGATGTCTCCCTTGCCACTCATATTAAGAATTCTTCTTCGTCCGATCCTCTGGTTCTGCGCACTCTTGCAAACCTTGACGATGGTTCTCCTTTATTTCCTCGTTCTTCCCTTTCTGATTGGTCTTTTGACAACGGACACCTTTATTTCAAGGGTCATATGTATGTTCCACCCTCATCTCGTTCTGCTTTACTTCATTCTCTTCATTCAGTCTCCTCTTACTGGACACTTGGAACGTTTTCGTACTAAAGCTCTTCTTGAATGTGATTTTTGGTGGCCTGGTCTTGCTTCTTTTGTTTCTCACTTCGTTGCTGGTTGTTCTGTTTGCCAGCAGAACAAAGTTCTCATCCACCCGACCGCCCCACCGTTGCTCCCCATTTCTTCCTCATCTTCTCTCCCCTTTCGTCAACTCTCTGTTGATCTTATCACCGACCTCCCCCTCTCCTGTGGTTTTGATTCCTTGATGGTCGTGGTCGACCATGGCCTTACGAAGGGGGTAATCCTTGCCCCTTGTTCTAAAACAATTGACGTCAAGGGAGTAGCCCAACTCTTTTTTGATTTCATATTCAAACGTTTTGGTCTTCATAACTTCATCATCTCTGATCGAGGTCCTCAGTTTGCCTCCGCCTTTGCTCAAGAGCTAGCCCGACTTCTAAAGTATGACGTCAAGCTCTCCACCGCTTACCATCCCCAAACCGATGGTCAAACAGAACGAACCAATCAAGAAGTCGAAACGTATCTTCGTATCTTTTGCTCCAACAATCCTCATGATTGGGCCAATTTCCTAACTTCCGCCGAATTTGTTCACAACTCTGTCCCTCATAGTTCCACCAAGATATCTCCGTTCTCCCTTCTTTACGGCTATGAACCTCGTGCGTACCCTCCACTTGGAAAGACGTTTATTCCTGCCTTGGAAAATCGTTTATCCTCTTTGGATAATGCCCGAAAAGAAGCCCTTGCAGCACATGAATCCGCTCGTCGGATCATGATGTCCCGCTCCACCCACAAGTTCTTCCCCTGGAAAGTTGGCGATAAGATATGGCTTGAAGCCACCAATCTCCGTCTCGGATACCCCTCCCGAAAACTTGCCCCCAAACGTCACGGACCTTTCGAGATCTCCCAGGTCCTATCTCCCCTCACTTACCGACTCTGTCTACCACCCACATGAAAAATTCACAATGTATTCCACGCCACTCTTTTATCCCCTTATCAACAAACCGAAGCACATGGTCCCTCCTTTTCTTGCCCCCCACCTGACCTGATTGATGCAGAAGAGGAGTATGAAGTTGATCACATCGTCTCCCATAAAGGTATGAAAGGTCGCCGTCTGTACCTGACCGCATGGAAAGGCTATTCTTTGGCCGAAAATACTTGGGAACCCGAGAGTAATCTCCGACATGCCCCTGATATTCTCTCCTCTTATAAACGGACTCATCAGCTTTCGTAGGTCTTTAGTTTCTCTCTTCCTCTTTCTTGGGAAGTGGCGTCTCTTCATGAAGTACCCCCCCAATATATGTTTTGTTTCGAATTTATCTTTCTTGACGATTATTATGTCTTTTCTCTCGTCCTCGGTTGCCTCTTCTTCTCTCTCGTCTTCTTCGGTATCCACCTCCCCTCTGCGATCCAGGCGAGTCTCGCCCACCTTATTATCCATTACCGCCGCACACACGCTTTACGCCGCCATCCTCGCAAATCCCGTCCTCCTCCGCGCTGTCGAGGCCCTCCCCCTCTATGAAGAGGATGTAGTTACTCAGGAATTGGTCCGTCTTTTTCATGAAGTCTCCATTACTTAAAGGTACCACTTCCAAGCAGCTCCAAGCGATCTTCCTGCGGAGTTTGGGCTCCCACTCTGTCTTCACCTGGACGCTCTCCCTCGAAGGGTATTAACTATTCTTCATCTTTACGGCTTTCACCAATACGTTGAACGACTCTCCCCTTCGGATATTTATCCCACCTTTCGTCACGTGTACCTTACTCTCTCCATGCAGGACCGAGACCGATATCTGGAACGTGCTCAATTACCTGCTGTTGCCGACTCGCCTCCTCCTACCCCTGTACCAGTCCCTTCCCACCCTCCTGCCCTGATTACCCAGATCTCTTCTCCCACTCCGTCTTCTGTATCCTCCTCCCCCACCTTAATCGACGAAATCCCTGAGGATCTGATGGCACAATATTGTGCTGCGGTTGAAGCTGTACACCGGTACCTTCCGGATGGTAGTCGCATCCTCTCCTCCCCAACTAATGTCATGCCTATTCGTCCTCGTCGCCCAGCTACCGCCACCTCCGAATGCTTTCGGTGTCATCGCCTCGGTCATTATTGAGAAGACTGCCCGGATTACACCTGTCCATACTGTCATATGTCAGCGCCTGGCCACCCTCAGTCCTCTTGCATTTGAACCCAATGCGACTTTTGCCATCATTGGGGACATGGACGTCGGTTTTGCCCTGAGCGAATATGCGGGCATTGTAATCAACATGGACACGTGGCAGATGACTGTCCATTTGAAGCGTTATCTTACGAGAAATCCACCATTCTCTTCGGCCCTTCCTCCCACCCTTGCGACTAATCAATTCGCTTTTCCTGTCGGGATCTTTATCGAACCTGGAGTTCGATTGTATGAAGGGGGTAATGTTACGGTTTTCCTCCTTTCACGTTTTCTTTATCTCTTTTGCTTCCCACAACAAGTGCCATTTGCCTTTGGTCCACTTCGGACGGTATGGGATCTCGGCTTACTTTCTATTAGTCCTTTCAATTCTACCTTTGTATTCCTTTGATTCTTTCCATTATTTTCCTTTGGTTCTTCGGACAGATATCTCCTCGGCCAATTCTCTTACATCGGCCTCGTAGTTCCTATTCCTCACATGATACTGCGGATGACGCGTCCTTCTGACCTAATCGTTCTTTCACCTTCTTAGGTGTTCTTCACTTACGTGTCCCCCAGTACTTATACCTCTCTGCCTGTACAGTAGTTCTTTACACTCGTTCTACGCAATACTAGCGTACTCTGGTGTCCAGATGTCCGATTGACTCTGAACCACGTCCTTTGTCCCTCATCCTCTGTTCCTGAGTCCAATTGACTCAGTCCTTAGTACTTCATCCTTCGAGTATAGTCTCTTCGCGTGAGACCGAGTCCTTCGAGAACCTTTGCTCCCTCGTACCTTCTCAGTCGCTGCGTCTCTTCGTGAGTACCACCTGAGAGGTAATCCTTCGAGTCTTCTTATTGTGTACGCTACGCATAACAGAAGAGATGTACATTTCATCCTCATATCCACCATCCAAGTCAAAGTAGTCTTCAAAGGGTATTTCGACTTCTTCTTCCTTTGGGGGATAGAAGTTTTCCCTATTGGTGTAAAATTCACCAGCCTCTGCCTGGCCAGAATGGATGGAGATGGAATCTTCATCATCCATCTGGATAAGAGTGGTGGGCTTGATGGGTTGGTGGAGGCAGTTGAAGAGTGAAGACAAATCGTCTTTCATCAAGTCCTTGTAAGAAGAAATGTCCCTGCCAAAAGTGGTGATGAAGGATGGGAAAAGGTAGTGAACAGGAGAATCCATTTTATGGTCCTTGTATTGTGGTGGACGTGAAAGACCAGTGACCTGCACGAAACTAGTTTCATGCATGCACATAGCAATATAGTCATCTGAGAAGTGGAATTTCCATAGCTCCCTATGAACCACACCCTTACACTTGCACATTTGTACATAGCAAACAATTTCTTTGATTTCTCTTTATTTATCTAATTACTTAGCTAAGTGCCAGTGAAATGAAGTGATCATGTGACCATTAGCTACCATGTGACCTTGTCCCCATTAGTCTGTACAGCCCTGCACAGCATACCCATCCTCTTTGGCAGAGCATTTCAGATTTGGATTCCTTTGCTCAAAGTACTTTTCCTTAGTGTGCCTGGGTTTGACAGCTTGTGCCTGACATTAGTAATAGATTGTGCCTTAATTTATAAGCCACCAAGCCCTCTGATTGGCTAGCATAGCCTCTTGTATTTATATATATCAAGAGAAGCATTCTGGCCTGCAGGGAGAATCTCATCTGATAAGAGATCCCCTGGGAAACCTAATAAGACCTAATAAGGCAGGATACCCCAGCATGAAGTAAATAGGAGTTTAGAACTACTACTAGGCTATTAGAACTTGTACCTAAATAAAGGACAAGTATCTAAGACTATCCTTTTGGGAGAAATACCTTTTTGGGCAACAAAAGACATCTGGTCCCTATTAGTAAGCAACCTAAGCATCATGTAGTACCAAATAAGGGCTACACTTCGCCTCTCTAAGCCAGACTTGCCTACTTCTTAGCTAAGACAATAAGATTGAGTTATAAAACCATTCTGAATCTACTAAGTGTACTGTCAAGTTAACTACCAACCAGTGACTGAGCACCTTGCCATCATTAGGATGACCTACCTATAGGACTCCTACCAGTACCTCACCTAGACTTACTATCCTAAGGGATTAGCCTAAGTCTACACTTTCCACTTTTAAGTTGTAGCTCCTTAGTATACAACAAGACCGAGTTTGCTATAATTGGCTGAATGACTAAGTGACCTAACACGACCCTCTGCTTACCTAAGCACCACTTCTGGATGCAATATTCCCAGGAGCTCCCTACCTACAAATCATTAGTATTAGACGAAACCTAGGCCAAGTTTCTAAATCGTCCACTTTTTATACTATTTAAGTACAAGTTTCCACAGTGACTAGGCAATCTATTGCCATTATCTTGAACTCATTAGGTGTGTAATACACCTACTGTAGGATCACCTTTACTAACCAGACCATTAGCTGAAACCATCTTTAACAACCAATCTATAAACTTATGTGGAGGATTGACAAACAAACCACGGCTCCTGGTACATTAGATTTTCCTTTCCTACTCAGAATTATATCCATTACCTCTAACTCCACCAAGGGTACACTTCTTGTACTTCCCTTGAACAAAGTGTTCTAGCTTATGAAGACAAGACACATTGTTGGGAGATCACCTATTTTGGTTGGTTCTTTGTCATTTTGTCTAGAAAGAAGATATTGGGGGTGCCGAAATCATAGTCTCCAGAATTGAAGACAGGGATGTGAGTGAGTTTTCTGTTCACAACTTTATCAAGACATCTGACAGTCTCGATAGTGGAAGTAATTTCCAGATGGCAAGTGAGGGAGATTGCATTCTTTGTTTGGGGAAAAATAGGTGGGCCATAATGGGCCTCATTAGTTGTGTGAGCAAGATGGCAGGGATTGATAACTGAGGGGCCAGCTTTGATGATGGCGGGATCAATGATAGTAGTGTTAGAAAAAGCAAAAAAGGGACTGACCTCATTGAAGTGCACATTTTTGCGATGTTGAGCATGAGCATCCTGCTTTGCTTGCCCTTGTGCGGAGTGCTGACCATAAGTGATCTTCTTTTTCTGCTGCTGCAGTCCTTCCTGTTGCTGCTGATTTCCCCCCTGCTGCTGCTGGAACTGGGGGTCCACAGACTTACATTTAACAGCCGAAATCTTTTTGATGTTGTTATTCTGCCTGGGCTTATGCTTTGAGACCTATTGCTGCCAGGTGATGAGCATCATACGCTCAATCTCATTGAGGGTAGGAAGTGCAGTTGTATTGCTTTCCTTTTCTTTCCCTTTCAAGGAAAAGAAAGTAGTGGGGACACCAGGTGTGCTAGAAGTGGACATATTGAGGAGCTGGGTAAAAACATCCATGTACCATAGTAACTTCATAAGTACAATGAGGGATTGTAATGAGGTGGGAACCTTATTCTGATAGGCTCTCAGGAGGATGAAGTGCTGCTTGAGTTTGAAGAACGCAGCCTAAGGGTACTGGTCCTCTGGGATGGTGGTGTCCATCATTGCTTTAAACTGCAAATATTTGGAGGCAGTGGATGGGATAGAAAACTTCGCTTCAAGGGCATTCCAGACATCCTTAGTGGAGTTGGCATCATAAAAGAGATGGGCAAGGGCTGGGGTCATCTTCAAAACCATGGCACCAAGTGCCTTCTCATTGGCAGTATGCCAGTTGTCAATATGAGATTGGTTGAGGACCCAGTCAGATTCCCCTTTAGTAAGTTTGTTGGGATATTCTGTAATGATGGCCCAGAAGGCCCCAAGGGTGCACAGGTAGGCCTGCATTACTGAACACCACTTATGATAGTTCGGGCTGGTAAGGTTAGGGACCTTGTTGGCATTAGAGATGTCGATCTTTGAGGACATAGTGAGAATAGGAGTAGGTTTAGGACAAAAAGGCATCAGTGAACTTCCAACTGAAAGAAGAGGAGAGGAGAAAGGGGCATAGATACATGCATTACGTTCTTAGAGTCCTTGGACTGGAGAGACATAATCTCCCCCTATGTCCAGGATCTGGTTACATATGTCCAAGCATAAAGACACATATGTAGGACATGACATGTCACATGTGTTCAAGTGTAAAAATGCATTAGAATACGACTTACTGCACCAGGGAGCATAAAAATGCATCTGAGGGTGGGAGCTGGAAAAACCAAGTGATGGCAGCGAGCATGTCACACAGCATGATCACCAGGGCTCATAACCTGTTGGGAGCATGCAGTACACAGTTATCTGGCTTACCTGCTGTGGTTGGGTAACTCAGTGATGATAGCAGTTGCTGGTCAAGAGTGAATTAGAACTCAGATGACCGAGTCCGAAAGCTATATACACTACATGTAGTGTGTGTGGACTAACTACTATAAATGAACTACTACCATATAATATGAGTTCATTCAACAGTTGTGTATTAGTTGGCATGTATGTACTACCTGGCCTTGTTGTATCCGCAATGGTAGTCAACATTGATAAATTTGATTTGGTGTTCCCTATGTAGATGCTATAACCAGGGCAGGAGACTACAGTATTCTATGTAGCATATGGTAGGAATGTAAATATGACATGTGATAGCAGCAGCTACATAATTATGGAATTACTACCATGAGTTTTCCTTTTTACAGATGTTGTTGAAGTCATTACTACTGTTGGGGTTGGGGTTGGTGTGTACAGCAGAGGTGGCAGTGGTGGTGATGGTGGCAGCATTAGTGGCACCTTCAGTTACTTCAGTGGAGGTGGGCAAGGGTGGTGCACATCAGCAAATCTAGGGGTGACTGTCCAGCATTATCCAGCACTGGACAGTATCATAGTGTCCATAGTTAGGGTCTATATAGATAGTACTATTATAGTAGTCATAGTATGTCATAGTATGTCATAGTATATCATAGCTTGTCACAGTATTCATAGTATAATATAATGTTGATGAAAACTATAGTTTGATAGAAGTCATAGTGTTTCATAGTGTTGGATAGTGTCTCATAGTATCTCAGTGTCTTATAGTATTGATGAAAATCATAGTTTGATAGAAGTCATAGTGTTTCATAGTATTGGATAGTGTTTCATCATGTTGGATAGTATCTCATAGTGCTTCATAGGATTGGTGGAAATCACAGTATTTTACCATAGTAGGCTATAAACAACCTCAGACACAGAACTATAGACATCACTCATCAAGATATTGTCCACAACAGTATATTATGCCAAACCATAAGCAGTACATGTCAGTCTAATCAAGGGTAATATCATAATCCTCATGGTCACTGTTACAACCACTGGTATTTGCCCCTATTTTTCCCTTATTTATCTCTATTTTTCTGGGCTTTCTACAAAGCATTTCGCTAAATAGCCCCTATCTTACATTGAACTCATTACACTCGTTCAATAATGATCATGTGACTATTTGGTCACATGACATCATGCACCCATGCTCATCACATGACACATTGGCTTGCCTTGCATATACACATTCATGCACAGCCTCCACCTCATATCATACCATGTGGACACGCACAGCATTATGACTATGCTCATTACCATTGTGACTCACTCTGACTCATTATGTTTCCCATGACTCATCATGACTCCTCACAACACAGCCATGCACTGCCACATCATAGCATTGCATTGCCACAAGGCTATACTGTGACTCATCCTAGTTCATCAATCACAGCCTTGTCATTACCTTGCACTATCTCGTTTTTATCTTGCATTGCATCACACTGCCTTACACTGCTCTGCACTGCCACATGGTTATCATCAACCTCATGTCATGCCTCATATCCTTATCGTCATTCATGACTCACGACACACACTGCCTCACACTGCCTTACAGCCATGCTCAGCTATGCTTATGACTCATCACAACTACTCATGACTCATGCCTTATTTCTTATCATTCCTATCTATAAGTCACTCCCTTATCATGCCTCATGATTACCACATATGTACTGTTATGCATTGCCTTCATACCTCATTCCCTCAGTATCCTTGGCTATACTCCCTATTGCAGCCTCATGCACATATGGCTATGCATATGCCTATGCCCATGGCTATCTCTATCTTGCCTCATGCCTATGGCTATATCTATGGCTATACTTATCTCTGATGCATGTATGCAATATGTGCATTGCCTTGCATTGCCTTATAGCTATGCCTTGACTCAGTATGACTTACATTGATTCACAGGGCTGTGCCTGGACTTTATATGACTCCTTATGACTCGTCCTGACTTGTCATGCACAGCTAGTTACTCTGTATAGATACTATGTAGCACCACAACATGTACATATACTATATGGTATATATACCAGGACCAACTTGCCTGGGATCCCCCAGTCTTGTCCTCCTGGAGTTCTTCCACTGTTTACTGGAAACTTACTCCTAAGGCTTGATTCCTGGTTAACTAGTTTAACATCCAAGCAGCTGCTAGTAGGCCTTGGTGTTTCAGTCACTTTCATCCTCAATTTCTCTATGAGACATACCACCAGCACTAATATCAAATATCAATGAGAAAAACATGTGATAAGGAAAGAACATACAGGCATGTGCAAACCGAGCCACCAGATGAGTCCCTGTACTAACAAGACAAGGACACACACACTGAGGGCGAGGGGAGTGGAGTGGGCGTGCGAGCCTTGAAGGTATGTGCTCAAGCATCAACACAGATGTATCAGAAGCAGCTTCAATGATACATATCAGCCAAATGAACTACCAAATGGGTTAGAATGTGCCATCAAAGGGTCAGAGCAGCAGGCAGAGGAGTACACACCAAACGATACTCGAGACAAGCAAGCCACACTGGATGACGAAGTGCACACATTCACATCATTGAGATGTGATGTGGATGCTCTGAATGTGCTGAGGAAACTGTTAGAAGCATCAGTATGTGCCAGGAAAGTAGTAGAGCAAGTGGAGGAGAGGAACTCACCACCAGCGGCTCCAGGCAACCCAAACAGTGCAATGGCTGTATGTAGCAATGCCCAAGGTGCCCAGGAATGCCCAGATAGAAACGAAAACGAGCACGATGTCAATTGAAACATGCAGAGCCAATGTGAAAGCCGAGGAGGGTGAATTGGTGACCAAGACAAGTTGGGAGATGAAGGACGCTATTTGGAATGCCAAAGTGATGGTGATGGCAACAGATATGACAGGAGATGGAGGCAGATGAATGACTGCAATGAGCAGCACACACAACAACTCGAAATGACCTGGGGTGCGACCGCTAGCTAAAGAACATGCAAGTCCTGAGCATGGACATCACAACTACAAGCCAGGCCACATACCTAGGCCATCCTACATCATCCAGTGGGCATCCAAGACATCCTACAAGTCAGCCATACCCACCATGTTGATGAGGCAAGCTCAAGTCGAGCTATAGATGAGTCAGCAGGAATAAAACGAAATATCAAGATAATCAGTGATATTGAGGCAGATTTGAGCTCATTGGAGGTGTCAGAGGCAATCCAGGTGAACTAGTAAGGGGGAATATGCCAGAAGCGAGATGAACGAGCTTGACAAGCTTGAGGTGACCATTGACCTGCACGAAACCAGTTTCATACATGCACATAGCAAAGCAGTCACCCGAGGAGTGGAATTTCCACAGCTCCCTGTGGACCATACCCTTTGATACCATAGGGAAAGATAGCCCCTATCATGAGCTACATACCCCTATTTTTCCAGATTTTTCCACCTAATGGTTATTGAGATATTCATTAATCTCTCTAGTCAAACCCTTACACTTGTACATTTGTACATAGCAAACGATTTCTTTGATTTCTCTTTATTTATCTGATTACTTAGCTAAGTGCTAGTGAGACGAAGTGATCATGTGACCCTTAGCTACCATGTGACCTTGTCCCCATTAGTCTGTACAGCCCTGCACAGCATAGCCAGCCTCTTTGGCAGAGCATTCCAAATTTGGACTCCTTTGCTTAAAGTGCTTCCCCTTAGTATGCCTGGGTTTGACAGCTTGTGCCTGGCATTAGTAAGTGATTGTGCCTTAATTTATAAGCCACCAAGCCCTCTGATTGGCTAGCATAGCCTCCTGTATTTATGTATATAAAGGGGAGCATTCTGGCCTGCAGAGAGCATCTCATCTTCTACCTCAGATAATCTCATTGATAAGAGATCCCCTGGGAAGCCTAATAAGACCTAATAAGGCAAGGTACCCCAGAGTGAAGTAAATAGGGCTTTAGAACTACTACTAGGCTATTAGAACTTATACCTAAATAAAGGACAAGTATCTAAGACTATCCTTTTGGGAGAAACCCCTCTTTGGGCAACAAAAGGCATCTGGTCCCTATTAGTAAGCAACCTAAGCGTCCTGTAGTACCAAATAAGGGCTACACTTCACCTCTCTAAGCCAAACTTGCTACCCCTTAGTTGAGACAATAAGATTGAGTTATAGTAACCCTTCTGAGTCCACTAAATATATCGTCAAGTTAACTACCAACCAGCGACTGAGCATCTTGCCATCATTAGGACAACCTACCTATAGGACTCCTACCACTGTCTTGTCTAGACTTACTATCCTAAGGGATTAGCCTAAGTCTACACTTTCATCCTTTAGTTTAGCTCCTTAGTACACAAGAAGACCGAGTTTGCTATAACCGGCTGAGTGACTAAGCGACCTGACATGACCATTTGCTTACCTAACCACCACTTCTGGACGCAATATTCCAGGAGTTTCCTACACACAATCCATTAACATTAGGTGAGAACTAGGCCAAGTTCCTAAATTGCCCACCTCTCGTACTACCACAGTACAAGTTTTCACAGTTACTAGGCAACCTATTGCCATTAACTTGAGCCCATTAGGTGTGTAATTCACCTAGAATCACCTTTACTAACCAGACTTTAGGCTGAAACAATCTTTAACAACCAATCTGTAAACTTACGTGGAGGATTGGCAAACAAACCACGGCTCCTGGTACACTAAATCTCCCCCTTTTCTATTTGGACTATATCCATTACTCCTAACTCCGCCAAGGGTAGACTACTCATACCTCCCTTGAGCAAAGTGTTCTAGCCCGTGGAGATAAGACACATTGTCTGGGGACCACCGATTTTTGGTTGGTTCTTCGTCATCTTGTCTAGAAGGAAGACACCGTGTGTTACGGTTTTTCTTCTTTCTCATCACCTTTATCTCTTTTGCTTCCCACGACGAATACATCTTTTCTTAGGTCTATTTCGGACAGTATGGGATTGTGGTTTACTTCTTGTTTCTCCATTTACTTCTACATTTGTTCTTCTTTGAATCCTTCTTTCAGTTTCTTTCTCGTTCTTCGAACAAGCCCCTCCTCAGCCGATTCTCTTATATCGGTCTCGTAGTTCCTCTCTCTCACACTCTAGGTGACGCATCCCTTTACCTAAGCATTCTTCCACCTTCCATAAAGTTCTTTGATGACGCATCCCCTAGTATATTTACTTGACCGCATGTACTAGTAGTTCTTTACGCTCGTTCTATGCAATCATAGCCTACTTCTGTGTCCTCTTGTCCGATTGACAAAGATCCTCGCCCTCAGTAATCTTCGTCCCTCGAGTCCTAGTAAACCCTTGACCCTTGTCTTTGTATCTCGCTCAGACGTTGAGTCTCTTCGTGAGTACCTCCTGAGGAGTACAAATCCTTCAAGTTTCTTCTTATGTACGCTTTGCATAACACCATGCACGTGCTATCGCTCTGTACTCACATGTTACCTGATTAGGAAAATATAGTAATAGAATGTAGTGTTCATTGTATTACATAAGTTGTCCAGAGGGTTAAAGCAAAGTTGACTGCTTAGTTCTGGTTTGTACTGTCATAATATGAGTACTGTGGATACCGAACATATGCCTTAATGTGCCAACTTGATCCTATACTATTTTTTCCACATGAGGATCACACCCAGCTGATCAACATGCTAGAGGACCCATTTCCCCGAGTTGAGGCAGCACCCTGACTGGAGTGCTTCATGAACTGAGCCAAAGACAAGAATCTCCTGAATCAGTTGAGAGAGCACCATCACCCCTTACTGAACCACAGGGGGAGGTTAATGGGACTACCCTCACTGATATCACCAACTTTATGTATCCTCTTAGCCTCTGAAGATATGGACAATCGGGGATGATTGTTTTCCGTTCCCTGTGGATGACCTGCATGAAACCAGTTTCATGCATGCACATAGCAAAGCGGTCATGAATGATAGCCCCTATCATGGCCTACATACCCCTATTTTCCCAGAATTTTCCACCTATTGGTTATTGAGATATTGATTAATCTCTCTAGTCAAACCCTTACACTTGTACATTTGTACATAGCAAACTATTCCTTTGATTTCTCTTTATTTATCTGATTACTTAGCTAAATGCCAGTGAGACGAAGTGATCATGTGACCCTTAGCTACCATGTGACCTTGTCCCCATTAGTCTGTACAGCCCTGCACAGCATAGCCAGCCTCTTTGGCAGAGCATTTCAGATTTGGATTCCTTTGCTCAAAGTGCTTCTCCTTAGTGTGCCTGAGTTTGACAGCTTGTGCCTGGCATTAGTAAGTGATTGTGCCTTAATTTATGAGCCACCAAGCCCTCTGATTGGCTAGCATAGCCTCCTGTATTTATGTATATAAAGAGGAGCATTCTGGCCTGCAGAGAGCATTTCATCTTCTACCTTAGATAATCTCATTTGATAAGAGATCCCCTGGGAAGCCTAATAAGACCTAATATGGCAGGGTGCCCCAGAGCGAAGTAAATAGGACTTTAGAACTACTACTAGGCTATTAGGACTTGTACCTAAATAAAGAACAAGTATCTAAGACTATTCTTTTGGAAGAAACCCCTTTTTGGGCAAAAAAAGGCATCTGGTCCCTATTAGTAAGCAACCTAAGCGTCCTGTAGTACCAAATAAGGGCTACACTTCGCCTCTCTAAGCCAAACTTGCCTACTCCTTAGATAAGACAATAAGATTGAGTTATAATACCCTTCTGAGTCTACTAAGTGTACCATCGAGTTAACTACCATCCAAGAACTGAGCATCTCGACATCTTGACATCCCAGCATATTGCCAGATTACTCCACCATCTTGACATTCAAACATCTTGCCATTTAGACGTCACATTCCTAGGGCAACCTATTATCCTTCTAATTAGCAGTCCTTTAAGCAAATCTTTGCTAGGGCATATTAGAACTACCTACCTATAGGCATCCTACTACCCTTTTCTCACAGTTACTACCCTAAAGGGTTGGCAACTTTCCTACACCTACACCATTAGCATTAGGCGAGATCTAGGCCAAGTTTCTAAATTGCCCACCTCTCGTACTATCAAAGTACAAGTTTCCATGGTTACTAGACAACCCATTGCCATTAACTTGACCCCATTAGGTGTGTAATCCACCTAAGATCACCTTTACTAACCAGACCATTAGCTGAAACCATCTTTGACAATCAATTTGTAAACTTACGTGAAGGATTGGCGAACAAACCACGGCTCCTGGTACACTAAGTAACCTCCCCCTTTTCTATTTGGATTATATCCATTACCCCTAACTCCGCCAAAGGTAGACTACTCACGCTTCCCTTGAGCAAAGTGTTCTAGCCCATGGAGACAAGACACGTTGTCCAGGGACCACCGATTTTTGGTTGGTTCTTCGTCGTCTTGTCTAGAAGGAAGACAATGCACACCTTTGGATCAGCAAACTGACAGCCATGGATCTGTTGGCAGCATAATGTTTGAAAAGTATTTTTCATATCCGTTTGTTGACAATGCCCACTGTGAAAATGAATTCCCTCCATTCCCATGTATCAGCTATGAAGAATCCCTTGGAAATTGTGGCTCAAATTGTTATTGATTCTATCATCTAGTCATATGATACATCTTCCCCCAGTTTGCATATTCTTCTCTCAAGATGCGACTCGCTCTGAACATGCAGCACATTGCCACTTGCATGATTTATTAGTTTGTCAGAAAGAGTGATACATTGTTTGAGTAGATCTACCAACTTACCTTGATGTGTAGCTCATGCACAATCAGCGCCAACATTGCAGGTATTCCCAAAAGACATAAATCCTTGCCCAGTGGTTAATGCCCCCATACTGTATTGTTATTCCCGACAAAGATTTGTGGGGATCACATTGTGATAGAAACCAATGATTATACCAATTCTTTCTCAATCATCTTTATACATTTATAGCTATGTACTACGAAATAGATTGAGGTACTAATATATGCTCCTTGTACGATCAACTACTTGCGAGAACGTGCCACTGAAAGGGCCTCTGGTTGGAGTGGTCGATAGTTTGAGACATTGCAACACCCAAATACAACACTAGAGTGCAATGATATTGTTCAGTCAAACCAAAATACCATATTGGCAGACACTTACCAGTTCCACTAGAGAAGAAGAGAACTTGTTTCTGCTGCTTTATCTGGTGAGCCCAGCTTTTTGAAGAACTCGATGACGTGGTAATAGAAGGTTTCATAGTTGAAGTCATCATCCACCACTGCCCAGGTTGTGGCATTTGACAATGCATAGCAAACCTATCCATGTGTCCATAAATATGTCATGTAATTGTAGGATTGGATTCTCATACCTGAATGGTGATGTATGCGATCACTCGTGGCTAAACACTTCACATCCTGACTAGATCTGCAACATGATTATGTGAACATGGGCCCTTGAAGTGCACTGCATCATCACCTCCATCGTGGCGATGAGCTGAGCCAGGAGAGGTGAAGATACATTTAAAGGCCTAAGTGTCACTTAGTATTGGAGATGGAGGTCCAATTGTATATATCAAACGGAAACGTACCTTTATGAGCAGATCACTCTGGAACAAACCCTTCGAAAGTTCTTTCTGATCATAGACATAGCTTTTATAGAGAAATAGTGGCCAGCTATATGCCATGACACAAAGTCTGGATGATACTCCCGTATGTATGCATGCACTCTGTTGAGGAGCCATCAGCCATTAAGCATCCTTTTCTAGGCCATATTGACTGAGGATCGGCCCAATCACAGCCGACTGGGCAGAGGAGTTAAAGTATGGTTTAGACCATGACCTTCCTTGTCATGGGGAAGCAACGGTGGCTCGACACGTTCGGTATTTGCTGTGACCCAAAGAATCACTTCAGTTTTCAATGTTGATGCGTCGTCTCCCCTGGCACCATCACAGCTTGCCTATATCTGATCAAGCTGCAATGCAATCCCACTACTCAATACCATAGCACACACTCACCTCACAGAAAGCAAATAAGTCAAGGAGCACACCATTTAACAACTTTGTGATTGTTGGGCACCACTGAATCAGCTTCTGGAAGCTATTGTACAATTGCTCTTGCCTAGTGGGATATCGTTATTGATGGGCTCAGTTGTACCAAATAAGACCTACTTGGGAGTGGACTCCATCTGGACCATTGCTAAGGTGACTCCATCCTCAGCCAGGCGTAGCTCCCGCTAATCGTGCTTGGTAACCATGTCTGATATGGAGTCGACAAGGGTGACAAGCCGTCGAACAGCCCGTCCCTCCCTTCTCAAGGTATGGACCCTGAAAATGATCAATGCAGCAGGTCTGCTGAGTAGGCAGCAATCACTTATGGCCTCTTGCTAATCTTACTCAGTATTTGCGCATTCTCAACTTCGAGTGCACAGATGCATCTCTTGAAAGCTTGAATTTCTTGGTCATTGATCTGAGAAGATGGCAGAGAGTCGAAAAGGAAAGAGCTCGACCCTGCAGGTAAAGGTGTTAAGGATGATGCAGAGCCCAGCATTGGATGAATCTTGGCCTTTGAAGAGTTTATAAGTAGTCTGCTTACAGATGGGTTAGGGATGGCATCTTGGAGTTATTCTGATGTGCTCTATTTGTGTTTTCTGGGTGGCATTCGGAGATGATTGTCAGAAGAAGAAAAATTCGCCCTAACTTAGTGAGACAGGGATCTGAGATGACCGGCCACCATCAGCAACTTGGAACACCACAAAATAGCACATTTGGTGAAAGGTACATGGCTGGCATGACCTAAATGCACTTTTTTGAGTCGCTTAGAGCGCCGGCGAGATCGCTGGTAAGCGGTGGGGTGATGTCAAACAAATAGAAGCACTGTAACTGTGAACCTTTTTGGTCCAGTCAGTCCTTAGATCCGAGATCTGATCCTTGTTTCATCTTGTGTATTTGAGCAAAAAATAAAATACTGAAAAGTGTTTTCAGTGAGACGAAAGTCCCATGGAATACTTCCCTTTCTACTTTGTTCATCATTCAAGCTACCATGAACACTGCATACCTTATCCAACATTTGCTCAGCTGCTCGTGAGACTCGATCAACTCTGGCCCAACTTCAATTGGCAGAATAAAATAACACAGCCACTTCTGTGGCTGTTCTGCAATGCACAGCCCCTTAATTCCATCACAATAGACTGCTTCGACTTCATCCTGCCAGAAATGCTTTGTATCATTTTCGATATCCCTCCTGCCTGAGTTCTGGATTTCTGTGAAGTGGTTTTGCATTCCTTGGAAATAGCGAGGGCCCAAGCAGTGAAGATGCACCACGAGAGCCACCTGCACTGCCCTGAGTGTGGGGACTTGTTTAAGGTATGGTTATAGATTCGTTCAATCCACTTAAACTCATCATCTTGTATAGTATCATTTTGCTGAGCTCAAGAAATTCTAATGGTCACAAGCATAAAGAAGTCCATGTGGAGGAAATACATTTCATAGCACTATCGTCCATACTGTCAAATACTACTATTCTGTGTGGCGCATGTTGGGGGTGGGTCAGAGGTCACCTGCTGGATTGTGGCTTGTATTTGTAGTTTAGGTCATCTGTACCATCTGACGACTGTGATTGGTCTGTATACCACACGACTCGATGCACGTGCATGAGTTCTTGCCACAGCCAGTCAGGGAAATGGATGATATCACAGTTCCAGTCTGAAGCTAAGCTGTTCCGTTCGCATCATACCATCCACAGCCACCATCAAAAATATTAGGCTGATTTTTATTATTATGACTGTGGAGCAGAACAAACAAAGCAAAGTCCAAAATGGAGGAGTATCTATGGTGTTATTGCTGCTTGCCCTTTCATCCGATCAGCCAGAGCTGAGAATGTTGTTGAAAATGGCAAGTGAGGGTCCCTCAAAAATTTTTTTGTCAAAAACCAGAGCCTCACTGACAGATCACCTGGTGGGTCTTTTTGTTTCTTTGATCAGCAACTGACACACAAGGCTAACATTGGTTATGCCCCTATGATGCAGCTTCTGACATAGCGATTGAGATGGAAATATTGGTATTTGGTGACTCACTCTGCCATGACAAAAACAGGGACCGGCCCAGCGTAACCCTAAGCCAACTAGTGGGATTTTCGGAACTTTGCACTCGATAACAGTAATCCGTTGCTTCTGAGCATAGAGTCTAAATATGACATTACTGGGATGTGAACAAATAAGGAAAGTGTAGTGGTTGTACATTAGCAGTGCTGCCATGAATTTGAGCTTAATCTTAGCCATTGAATGTGTATATGTACCACTGCTGTCTCAGTTCAATGCTGAGTGAAACCAATGGGGTAAACCTCTGGAAGACAAGAGGGATGTCCATGTGATTCTGCAAAGCGTAACATCCATGGCACAGACTAGAGTTTGATCTTAGCTCGAGCTTACTGTCAACCCTATCATAGGAATAAGGAAAAAAAATATAATATGTACTGCAATGAAATGGCTGTCTTGATTACTGAGCGAGACCAATGGGGTGACCCTCTAAGGTGCAAGAGGAGGGCGCATTTGACCCGTGCAAAGGAGAGGTCCAAAAAAAGGAGTCATAAGGAGAGGAAAGACAGCACTCCGAATCACGCACCTCATGGCCATGATGTAGGCTCCACAGAAACTTCCCATTGAACTCGAATGAATGATCTTTCTGCTTGTGCCATGTAGAACTGCACATGCATGCATGGCGGTCGAAGCGGCGGGTCCATGCGTGGTATGTAGTTTTGAGGTTCTGTGAAAGGAGTCTTAGCATATGAGTATGATTAGGCTGGAACCTCGCCTCTACCACATGATGTGTCTAATGACAGACAACCATGCATAAAAATTCTTGCAGGTCAATGCTCTGTTGTCCAGATTTTGCTCTGACAACAGTCGAAGCTCTTTGCCTAAACATGTCGGTTAGGCTGGATACTGCCACAGCCATACTCACTTTGTGCTCCCATGTCAAGGGCCTCAATATGCGCTTTCTGTGCCATCTCCTTGGCAAGAACCCCATCTTGAAACCACTCGCAAATCTTTCTTGCCTTAAGGTTCTCTATGTAAACCTGTCATCCATCTTTAACACAAGAGTCATTTACCTACCCAACCTTTCGGTCTTTTATTCCATAACACACCTTCACTTGTCTAATGCCTGGGCAAGCTAAACCCCAGTTGCAAATTCGATTGGGCTTGAGCAACTGACGCAGATAACTCACCTGTCGCTTCACCTGTTCACCGTTCACATGCTCCCAGTCCTATTGAGAAGGATTTTCAATCGTAGCAATCTCTCCATTCTGGTACTTTGGAGGTGATTGTTTGTTCTAGATAGTGAAGCCATGCGGTTCCTCAAGGAGTCTGATCTCTAGGACAACCGTGTGGTCATACTGGATGAAGTAGGGTTCCAATACCACATGTTGGATGACGGGTTCTGGAAATGTGCTGAATGTATCATCAAATGGCATCAGGAAACAAGAGGTGAGTATGACTTCACACCAGATAGCCCATAACCCAAATGATCCCTTGGCCCAGCTACATTCTCTCCATGTGATGGAAACCTCATTGTATCCTATGTCATCCAGCACGCCAATGCAGGTTTCCACTCAGAGATGGAGTGGAAGGTCAAGACTGACATGGAGTCCAGTGACTCCAGTGATGACTCTGGTGATGAAACAAGCAATGAAGCAAGTGGATAATCTGTAAGGAAATGAGGTAAAAGATGAGGAATAGCACTATAATGAATACCTGTATCACCAGTACTGATCTATACACCATAGTATTGTCAATACTGTCTCTGAGACCCCCATTTCGTTCGCCAGAGTTTCCAATTATAGCATCTTCAAAGTCTGACTCACCTGCACAGCCTCACCAGTTCTTCTCATTGCTGCCAGCGCATCACATGCATGCCCAGCAACTCATTATCTTGGTTTTCTTGTGCTTTTTTGGTCTGACCATTGTCTCAATGAGTGCCCATTTTAGATGCGGAGCAGATCCATGTCAGCAATCCTTCAACAATGGTCGGGTAGTTTCTGTGCATCGCTTGAGCTGCCCATACTATGAGGCTTATGCCTCTCGTACCTGAGAAAAGTGGTCTTTACACCAACCCTCTGCTCTGCCATCTAAAAGACCATGCTTGGAGGAGAATCCGCTTCCAGTCAAGCTCACAAACCTTGAACCCACCAACCACTCAGACCCATCAATGCTCAATCCTGTGACCTCAGAAGTGTAACAGCTGCCAACTTGCAACTATGCTTGATGCATTTATCTTTTTATTTTCTTCACTTCCTCAAGGATAGATTCTCTTATCAAGCACCTTGGATAGGTGCCACCCCTTCATCAAGCACCCAAAATAGATGCTACTTCTTATCAGACACCTTGGACAGGTGCAATTTCCTTATCAACTGCACTGGGCATGCACAAACAAGTTATTTATGCACTCAGAGTGCAATCAACTCACATTAGATATGTGATAACTCTTATCTACTGATTGCTAGTAATCTCTATCTAATCTCTAGGATGTTCTGGACCACCCTCCTATGTTTTACCTCTTCACTATATTACCATGTCACCTCTTCACACCTTCACCATATCACAGGATACCCCTCCAACCCTTCACATCTTCACTCCTTCACCTCTTCACCTCCTCACCTCCTCACCTCTTCACCCTGTGGTATGGCTATGCCTTCTCTTCTGATCATATATTATTCTTTCATTCCTGATCCATGCCTCCTCCTCATGCCTTTCATGTGCTGCCACACTCATGCTTCTTCATTTATGATCATTCATTAATTTATCATCTCTGCCACACCCTCATGTTCAGGGTTATGCTTCCATTTCATTATTTACATCCCCCCTCCTTATGTTTTTGCTTCTTTCCATGCTTTCCCCTCATGTTATGCTTTTATTCCATGGCTGTACTAATACATGTGTTGCACACATGTTCAGGGACTCATCTTATCTATAGGTCTATGCACAACATGTACATATATTTATGTAGTACATATATAAAGCCCCCCAAGCAATGGCCAAGGCTCCCCAGTCTTGCCCTCCTTGGAGTTTTCCCTTCTGCTTGTCTGGCTGACTCACTCCCCTCTCCCTATCCTTATGTGGGTTGATTCCCTTAAACTATGTCCTTAAGAAGTTAGCTACCAAGTATACTTAGGAGCAAGCAGCCTCAGCAAGAGCTTTAGGTTGTTTTAAGAAGCACCCAGTGCGGCTGTTCTATCATTGGACTTGGATCAAAGGACCAACTCTGCATTGGATAATCAAGAACCTGGTGGCGGTCCGGAAATGGCAGGTTCACGCTGACCAGTTTGGGCACAATGATTACCCGCTTGCTTTAGGGATGTCCTGCCAGAGCCTGCATTACCAGTTCCCATGGCTTCTGTTCCACTTATTTCCTGTGTCATTTTGCATGTGTTTGACTCCTTTCATACCACTTTCAATACCTTTGGTATGGCTCGAGAGTACCATCATTGACCCTCACACGATCCTGACTCTTTCCTCACCGTCGATGAACTGTTCAACCAACCCTCTGAGTCTGCTGTTAATGAGCAAGAATCTGTGCCAGTTTTCCCCCCACCTCCTGTCCCACACTGGCCCTGAAAATCAATGTCAATTTGGAGACTAATGAATTGGATGCTATCAGGAAGCAATCAGAAATCAGCAGCTGAAGTAACTCACCTGGCCAACATAGTGATAGTGGCAGATGACTTCTGCCCTGCCAAATTGATAGGATTCAATGCCAATACTGAATTGAAACGCTTCGATGACTCAAAGAAGGACATGCACTCTGAAAATCCTTTTCACAAGGACGGCTGGCTGGAATCCTCTGTAACTATATCTGTGCCAGCACGTGACAAGAATCTCACTGGAAATGGACAAAAATTCATCATCCCCAGAGTTTTACATTGCAATCTAGTTGCTGTGGTGCGTGCTACATTCTCCCACCCATTCTCAAAGTTGTTTCACTTTACTCCCTTCAAACGGATCTGAAAATGTCCATCAAGCAGGGTCGAGCAACAGATATATAATGAGCTCTACACCTCAGACGCATGGATGCAAGCTCACGATGATCTTCAAAAACAGCGCCACACAGATGACTGTGACCTAGAGCAAGTGATTACAGCCATGATGTTTTCATCTGACTCCACGCACCTTGCATAGTTTGGTCATGCCTCAGCATGGCCAGTCTACTTATCCTTTGGAAACCTCTCGAAGTATATTCGCACTAGACCAAATACCTCCAGTGCATGCCACCTTGTGGCCTTCATGCCAAAGGTATTCCCCATTTCGAGAATGATACAACATACATTACTGATGCTTACAAACTGGTAGCTTCCCCATAGTATAGTTGGTTTCGTTTCACATCTGACAAACAGGAAGAATAACTCCGATATCCTAACACACTGCAAGTGCAAGCTCTTCCATGCAGTTTGGAAGGTCCTATTGGATGAGGAATTTGTAGAGGCCTACAAGCATGGAATCATTGTCCAGTGCCATGACAGCATGTACCACCATCTATTTCCTTGCATCTTTACCTACTAGTAGTTTACCCATTGTGCCTTTGGCACAGGCTGCAGGCAGTGAGGGTCACAAAAAAGTAGTTTATTCAAAGATTATAAAAGTACAATAAAATATAATTTAGGGCAAGGGAGTACAGACCAGGTGGAGTATGGCATCACACCCATTCAATGGGGAGGGGTCCAAGGGGCTAGTGAGTATCATGCCTGGCATTTGATGGGTGGAGTGGAGTGGACATTGCATCCATTGGGAAGGAGAGGGCGCAAGTCCCCAATGGATAGGTGTGATGTGATGGGTGAGGTGGCCATTGGGGCGGGCCATAGTGTGAGATGGCCGAAAATGGAAGTGGCTGTGGTGCTGGGCTCAAAAGCAGACAAAAAAGGCAAGGCTGGTCAGGCCTGAACAGACAGCAAAAACACTTGAAGCGAGCCACATGGCATTGATTGTTTAAATACAGTATCCCACATGGCTTAACCACTGGCTACACAAATAACCGATGCAACTGCTGCTTAAGTACATACTATTTTCCTCACTTAGTAGTTAATTGATTCAGCAGACTACCCCAAGAAGTATTCCTTTGTCTGTTTTTTACCTACTACCACCTGACTAACAACCCTCGGTAGAACACTTTTGGCAACCATCCGAGACAAAGGCAACTGTCCCTGTCCATGTTGTCTCATTCTAAAATCCAATTTTCTCCATCTAGGTCTACTGGCTGATTTTACTGTGAGGACAGCCAAGATTCAGCAATATTTCCAAGATTGGATAAGATGCGCATGTGACACAATCTATAAGCTCAGGTCCTCCATCAAAGGCACTATCCCAGAGCATTATCTGAAGGATCTGTCGCTTGTACCGACCTTGGTAAGTGATTATTATCTGACCAATGACAAATCTGAGATGATCTTCAAGGATGCGTTTGTTGAGGTTCTTGGTCCTCTGGGTTTCAATTTATTCAAAATCTTGACCGTTGACCTCATGCATGAGTTTGAACTTGGGGTTTTCAAGTCAGTCCTGGGACAACTGTTTCAGTTGCTATATGCCACCAACTGAGATGCGATCGAAGTAGTCAATACCCGGTAAGTCAAAGCAAATACCCTTCATCTGCCCAATCTTATCATGTTGATTATAGTTTCTGTGGTATCGCGTCATTTGTGTTTGATTCTATTCATTGATTCCCTCCCAATGTCTTCAAGATGCAACAGCATCCTGCATGGCATTTTGAGAACATCGTGCAGGTAGGCCGTTGATGTGTTTCCTTAATTTGTGGCTACTTGAACCTTTCTGTGGCTCTAGTGTGCAGTCCCTGTATTCAAGGGGCTCTTTCCACCAGAGCATGACAACATTATATGAGTTTTGTTATTCCATCTTGCACAGTGGCATGCCCTTGCCAAGCTTCGCATGCACACGCAAGAATCCATCAAATTGCTTGAGCAAGAAATGAGACTCCTTGAACAGCAGCTATGGAAGTTTAAGGACTATACATGTTCATTGTTCAAGACTACAGAACTACCCTCAGAGGCTGCTGCACATTGTCGACATGCAGAGGCTAGATTGAAGATGCAAACAAATGATGAGTCCAAGACTACCCGAAAGGGTACCAGTGGTGTGGCACAACCGAAGACATTCAACCTAGCGACGTACAAAATACATGTCCTTGGTCACTACATGAACACGATCAGGACATTTGGGACGACTGATTCATATACCACTCAGATTGTAAGTACCGGCAATGCAACAGATAGGAAATGAGATTACATCACTAATGTTGTTCAAGGGAGAATTCACACACTGGCAGTTGAAAAGCTTCTACCGAAGCACAAACAAGTAGGATCCATTGAGCCAACTCTCCAAGCAAGAGAGATACCAGACTTGTGCATGCCACAAGATAGATCCCGATGGAATCTACTTCCGGGAAGCTGACCACGAGCAAAGCAAGGATAGTGATCTATCTGAACGATACCACCTAGCTTAGGACATGCATCATATCATCAACCTAGCTCAGTTCCTGCACAACCACTCCAGAGATCCTGCCATCCAAGTGAGTTCCTTAGATGTGACCCGCAGATGAACCATAATCCCAACTGTATCTAGGACTTCATTCCAAAGCTGAAAGATCACCTCCTTGTGCATCTACACAACCTGGAACATGATGGCGATAAATGTGCCTTCCTCCCCTATGATTGTGACTCCATCCATTTCATCCATGGACTCAACCATATCTCTATGCCAAGGCAGGTACAGATCAACTTTACTACATATGACGTACGGCATACATATGATACTCTATGGCCTGGTCATGGTGGAGTGGTCATGTTGCACTCTCGTGAAGATGGACTTAATGCCCACCCTTTTTGATATGCACAGGTATTAGCTGCATTTGTCTTCCATCTCCATTACAATGGACAAGAGCATATGAAAGACATACTTTGGGTTCGTTAGTTCAGAGGGGTCCCTGGCCACTGGTGGAGTATTGAAAAGACACAGCTCCCAAAGATAGGGTTTGTGCCCAATTCACCTGGAGCATTTGGGTTCATCAATCCTGCACTTGTGATCCGAACTTGTCATCCCATTCCTGTGTTTGCTGAGGGTTGAACAGACTTGCTTCTTCACTATGGTCAATCACTTGCTCACACGAACAACGATGCTGATGACTGGATTGCATACTATGTAAACATGTAAGCACCTTCTGATTCAGTGAACACTTCTCACCTCGTACAATGTAGATTTGCAGACCAGGACATGTATGCATGGTACGCACAATGTGGAGTTGGGCACAACATTCAAAATCCAACATTGAGTTGCAGGCAATATGCTGATCCTGCAGAAGATGATGTTGAGGATCAGTCTCTGTACAACAACATCAAGGCCTCAAGCAGCGATCCTCCTGAGATAGCAGAGGAAGGGGAACCAAATACCGCTGACTCGGACATAGGATGCAAGGAGGACAACAAATCCAATGAAGACACTGGAGAGAATTTAGACAGCAGTGTTGACGAAGATGAAGGTGGTAAAGGTGAAGCAGGCTTGTGTGATATATATCACATCTCATTCTAAGGTTTGACATGATAGTCTCATAAAGCTCCACTTGTTTTCTGTTTTGTTTGTGGCCTATTAATGAATGACAATTGGATATTCGCTAGCAAAATGTACCATACAAATAATCTTTTTCCCTGTCTCTATTGGCTACTGGCAGAATCATCTTGGTGTCCGATAACATACCACGTTCGTCCCCCCATCTGCAAGAATCTTGAGTAAGCCAACCTGTACTGCAATCACAATATTGCTTGGCACTTATAATTCTATATAGGATTACCTGCCATGCAAAAATAAGCCAGGGAAGATGTCTACAGTGAGGTGCAAAACCGTTGCAATGTCTAACCCCAAACCGGGGCGCGAAGCGCCCCGCAATCACTTGTGGGAATTTCACTTTGCTTTGGTGGGAACAAATAAAGTACAAACCCTTAGCTACAACTTTGTCCCCAGGGTCATGTGATTTCGCTTACATACTGCAAAGATACATCCATTTCAAAACATCAATACTATTGCAACAGTTTTGTACCCTTTGCTCATTACATTGAAATCAAGTGTTATTTGGTTATGTTTGGTCATACAAACAAACATACACATATTAGAAGCATGTCTGAGTTTAAAATAGTTCACACGCATCTTTGTTTCCAACCACAACCATCATGAGAACCATCTCTTCTACTCAAAAACAAACCATCCTCTCTATGCTTGATGCTGGCCAATCTGCTCACTCTATTGCATCCACTACTGGTCTTAATGTGTCTACCATATCCAGATTACGCTCCAAAGAGCGTTCTGAGCTTCAAAAAGTTACTGGAGGTCGTCCATCCAAGCTTTCCTCTGCCAATATCCGGCATGCCGTTCGTCTTATCTCCTCTGGAAAGGCAGAGAATGCTGTTCAGGTGACCAAGGCACTCACCAATATAGTCAACCAGCCTCTCTCTACCTCCACAGTGCGCAGACAGTTGAGGAAGACAGGTATGAAAGCTGTGGTCAAGTCCAAACGGCCTCTCCTTTCAGCCAAGCATCGTAGGGCTCGTCGAGACTTTGCTTATGCTCATAAAGATTGGACTCTGGAGGACTGGAAGAAGGTAGTATGGTCTGATGAGACCAAAATCAATCGCCTAGGGTCAGATGGGCGCAAGTGGGTGTGGAAAAAGGCAGGGGAAGGGCTAAGTGATAGGCTGGTGGAAGGTACAGTGAAGTTTGGAGGAGGTTCTTTGATGATGTGGGGCTGTATGACTTGGCAGGGAGTTGGCTATGCTACCAAGATTGATGGTAGGATGGATGGGGACCTTTACCTTCAGATTTTGAAGGATGAACTGCTCAATTCTTTGCAGTTTTATGGTCTTGATCCTCCTGACATCATCTTTCAGCAGGACAATGACCCCAAACATACTTGCAAAAAGGTGAAGGATTGGCTTCAGGAGCAGGATTTTCATACTATGGTATGGCCTGCACAGTCTCCTGACCTCAATCCCATTGAGCACCTCTGGGGTTATCTCAAAAGAAGACTAGCAGATCATGATTCCTCTCCTAAGGGAATTCATGAATTGTGGGAGAGAGTTCAGGTTGATTGGGAGGGGATAGCAGTTGAAGAGTGTCAGAAGTTGATAGAGAGCATGCCTAGAAGGATTGAAGCAGTTATCAAGGCAAAGGGAGGCTATACCAAGTACTAATATACCCTGGAAAGCAAAAGGTGCAAAACTGTTGCAATGGTATTGGTGTTTTGAAATGGATGTATCTTTGCAGTATGTAAGCGAAATCACATGACCCTGGGGACAAAGTTGTAGCTAAGGGTTTGTACTTTATTTGTTTCCACCAAAGCAAAGTGAAATTCCCACAAGTGATTGCGGGGCGCTTCGCGCCCCAGTTTGAGGTTAGACATTGCAACGGTTTTGCACCTCACTGTATGTGGCAGGCTATATAACACTTTGTAGTTTCCTTAAAATTAGTGACTACTTTAGCTAACAGTGAACGGATTGGATTTAAAATAAAAAAGATTATAACTGTATGATCATCTGACACGTCGTGTACAAAGATGTACAAAGGATTCTAATCGACAGCGAAAATGTCAGGGCATTTCACACATCCAAGCTCTATGTACGAGAAAAGCAACTAGATTACATTGCTCTGGAATTTCACAGTAATTAGAAGCTGCATTGTACATCCTCTGGAATATTGCACGAGTAAGCCAAATCATTGTATTTCCATATAACCCATGCGAGTTTCGTCTAATTTCTGCACTGATGAACCTTTATCACGTGAGAATAGCACGATCTGTTACTTCACCTGATGTACTATCATTGGCCTGGTTATGCAAACAGATTTGCATTTCTGTCCTGTATCTTAGCACAATTACAAAACCTCATAAAAACTATGTCAGATGCTAGAGAGAGGCCTGTATTACCTGGCTGATTATTTTGGCTATTTTTTTCGATGAAAATATTGTTGAGCAAAAGCCATTCTGACGACTTGTCAATCCCCACCAAAACTCTCAGTCTGTCACACTTTTGTCACGCTGACTAATCCTGGCCAGCAGGGATAGCAAAGATTTTGATCAAGAAAAACAAATCTACAAGTCCAATGCTACTACTGTGGAATGAATAAAGGATAATAAGTCCCTGGCCCTGCCTGAGGGTGGATAAATGGAGGTGGTGCTTGCATGTACTGTGACGAAAGAATGGAACCATCATTGAAGTTCAAGCGAGCTTGGTAGGAGGGGTGGTTTGACAAACCATCAGAAAGAAGGCCAGGCAGGGTGCACAAGTATGCTGTGTTTCGTGTGTTGAGAAAGTGGTACATACCCCAGTCACCAGATGTGTGAGGTGGCTGTGACTGCTTGTCATCCTCGATATGAAAAGATGACTCGAACTGGGACTCATGACGAACTGGGGGAGTGTTGGTGATAACGGCAAAATGACAGTGTTATGAGGGACCAGGATCCCCATTCTTTTCTGTGGTTTGTTGAGGTTGTTTTTCAAGGACACGTTTGCTGACAAAAAGTGTTATGTATCAATCGTCCTCCCGGAGATGCCTGTTATCTGGATTATCAAAAAACGCAGTGATTCGAGTGATAAGTTCTTTGCACGTGCCATCTTCTGCAAGATCAAGAGTCCAGGCAATATCTCAAAGAACTGGTGCTTTGTGGTTCTTCAAAAGAGGGCCAGTGAAGGACATCAATTCCTTGCCTTCATGTGAGTGTCGTTGTCAAGTGTCGAGTGCATCATCTAGCTTTTTTTGCTTCTGCTCGTTCTCCTTTTGGGCTTTTGCATCCCGAAGCTCCTGCTGTTTGATCACTTCCTGTCAACCTTCCTCCGTCATGATAATCCTTGCTGGTATTGAGACATTTCTTGCACCAGTACCACATTTTTGGGACTTGGCATTCAACTGACCTTGAAGTCGTTGGATATGGCTGGCTGCAAGTAGGACATTCGCCACAGCCTCCTCGCATCGTTTGCATTCATGTTCCTCATTTTCTTCGTGTTGTTTGACTTGCTGTCGTAGCTTGAGCAACTCAAGTTGAATTGCATCTGGATCATCAAGATGCTCGGAATTGACCTCATTGCTTTTATTTGACTCACATGTGGGAACATGAGTTTGCACCATAAACAATGGTGGTGGTGTGGACCTTGAGAAGCAAGCAGAATGGCGTCACTGCATAGAACTACTTGGTTTGTTGGCCTCATTGTCACGGTCTCCATCTGACTCCGAATTTGAGCTGTCTGAGTCTGTCTCGGTATCCTTTTCAGCATCGTTCAACAGTGGTGACTGCTTTTCGACTATAATTTTAGGATAACCTAAGGGAAGGTGAAGCCTTGTTGATCTTGAGACACTCGGGGCATAGTCGTTCCATGTAAAGATTTCGGGAGTAGCTTTTGGTTGGCCATTCTCATCAACACTGATTCCAGATTTTTCCCAGGCTTTCCGAATTGTTGATTCCTTGAATGCAGTTGATCTTGCTGTGAGATACTCTTGTACAACTGATAATCTGTGCATATGGTCTTTAGTTTGCTCAAAGATGACATCACAGCGGTGAGACTAAGCACATTTTAGTGGGCCGAAAGTGCCAACATCACAAGGCTGCAGACAGTGAGTGGTATGTGGTGGAAGGAAATAGAGGAAGACATTGTTTGCAAGTGCTGCACTGATCATTTCAATGGACGTGTGTGAGTTGTGACCATTGAGAATCAAGACGATTGGCCGGGTTGGGTCGCCATGTGACTTCACATCATGGATGAAATTTCTCATGAACCATTCATAACATATCTTCTCTGAGGTCCACCCATTATCAGATGTTGCAACCCTTAGGTCTCATCAGTAGCTGCATGTAAAATATGGAACATGTAATTACAAGACACCATTGGAGTCTGGAGCATTGTACCATTCTTGGCAGTGTTGCATGCCTGAAAAGACAAAGCATGGTTTGACGGTTGCTGTGCCATCAGCGCAAATTGTCTCGATAATGGTGACAAGCTCAAGATCTTTGTTGAGAATTCTGGTATTTCTAAACTTATCTTTCATTTCCTGATACCAGATTCTAGATTGGTCTTTGACCTTATTCTTACACTATTCCATATTACTCATCACATATAGATAAGTTCTTTCTTATCTCATGGTCTAGACTATGACATCACCCTTATCTGGTGTTTCATGATGTCATAAGATGTGATACACGTTTTACTATACGTTTCACATTCTCTTACATGTTTCATACTTGAAACATCTTCTACTTTCACCGTGTTTCATATTTGAAACAGGTTTCAGGGTTAGTGTACAACACTATATAAGACCAGGCCTTAAGCCCGTCTTCCCTATCGACTTTTCTAGTCAAATTCCAGTTCTTCGCTCCCTCCTCTCACTCAGAACCACTTGAGCATTAGTCCTCCCACCTATTGCTCTCCTCTGAAGAACCTTTGTTACCATCCATAACCAATCAGTGAGTTATCTCCCACTGATACCATAATTCCTTCTTGCCCCTGCGTAATCGGGATATCTATCGTCCCGATAATCTTCACTATCGAGCTTGTACGTGCTTGTATTGACCTGCGAGAACACGAAAAGCTCGCCATTGTTTTTCCATCCACCTCCAACCTGGATTCCGATTTCGTCACCATTTCACAAGTTGCAAAGTGGGATGTCCATTTTGCCAAACATCTTCTGGACTGTGTCAAAGTGCTTGTTTACGATCGTGAAGTTGAACTGACAGGCATGCTTTGAATCGAGTCAGGATGGTCGCTTAAGAAGGCAATCTGGATTGTGATGTATGAAGCGGTGAATCCACTTGTGAGATGGCCGTTGTCCACACAGAGCGTGAACTTTTGGAGTGATCGTGCACTTCAAGACTGGTAGTCCAATGGATCCTAACCACTTGATCCAGTTTCATAAAACCTTCTCCTGTGTGTCATTGAGAAGTTGTTGGTTTGTATGAGCATTGAGTGGAAGCTTCATCTTCCCATGTAGGTGGCGATATATGGTGTGATACGAAAGATCAAGGTCACAACAGGCATGTGCAACTGACATGTATTTCTTCTTGGAAATCCCTTGAACAGCTTGTTGGATCTTGGCTTCCCTTGCTGCAGCATTGAGGCCCTCATGTCGGTATTGCGATGATTTTGGCATTACAGTAAATGATAATGTATCGTGATGTAGATTGTGTGTATCGATGAGTCAAATGAACCGGCGTTGGGTCAACGACACGGTGCACGCTTGTCGGAGCTTGAAAATATCACACTCTTGTCACGCTGCCAGACAGGCTGCAGCGGGTGCTCATTTGTACACTCACAACTCAGGGAGAACTCAGGAAAGTGATGAGATTGTGTAGCATAGAGTATCAGAAGTCCTGGAATGTAATTTTTATGTGGGCTGGGGAGTTCATTGCCACAGCAAAATTCTCGAAGCCCCGGTGAGACCAAAATCAGACGCAGATTTGGTCAGTCGTGATTTTCTGCAACTCGCATTTTTCACTCTTTGGTCTCAATTCTTGCAGGCCTTGATACTATATCACCTACCCACCATCCCATTTTTTCTGAAGGTAATTGGCCCTAGTACTGCTACATTTTTCCAGTTTTTTGCATGTCTAGGTCATTTTGCATAACCAGGCCAACGATAGTAGTATCACTGTGCGCGCACTCGTCCTAGATCGGCTCTGGCGGCTCCACCTCCACATATTGCGCCTGGGGGTTGGTTCAGCATGATCCCCAGTCCACATGTGATATATCCGGCACGTTCTGTTGGTCCGATTCGACCCCAACGCGTCCGGTTGACTTGGTAGGCCCACCTCCTGGTACTGAGCTTTCTAGATCGTGTTTCTCGACGATGCGGCATGCTCGGCTGGTGGAAATAGCCGGTGGGTGACCTGGGATGGCTGGGAGATGGTATGGATGGTCCAGGTACGTTCGTCGTTCTGCATTCGTACCGTTCGCGCTGACCTCCTTCTCTCTAGCTAGCGACTTCATTTTGAGTCGTTCTGACTCACGACGTGCGCCGCTCATTGCGCCATCTATCCGGCATCGATTCCCATCGTATCAGATGCGGTTGCGCATGTTTCGGTGCTTCCAATCGCACTCGGCACCTCTGGACTCGACCTCCCCGCTTATATGGCCTCCTGACCTTCTAACTCGAAGTAGTGCGCCCGTTTCGGGTCGGCGCTCGTTCCCATGGCTCCTGTGACCTATCCTGTCGCATCCGGTGTGTCCCCAACCAATCCGGCGGTCCCAGTTGTCCTTGACGTCTCTAGGCACCTCCTGCAGGTCCACATGGCCAGCTGAACACTTAACTTGACGTGGCGCGTTCATATCGCCATTGCTGTCGCTGTCATCGCCTCTGGGGCATCCCTGGTAGCTGGGTAGGTTGCCTGGTATGGCTGTTTCCCCACTTGGCTTGTCTGACTCGTCCTGAGCCCTCCCGGGCGAGTTTTCCCGGTCTCTGCGCTCTGACCATTTGCGATCGCATTCTAACACGTCCCGCAGGCTCTTCGGCACATTCCCGGCGTCCTCGACGTCTCCCGACACTCCCGACGCGTTTGTCTCGGCTGCGGTACGCTCGACGTCGCCGCTCGTTGATACTCGCCACTCCCCCTCGAGCTCGACGCTCGGGGGTCCGTTCTCTCGCAGTCGCTGGAATAAAGCTCCCCATAAATAGTCTCCATACAAGTTGTACTACTAGTGTCACCTACGTCCAGCTGTGTACAGTAACGGCAAGTGCAAATACTTGTTGGTAGCTCGTGCGTTCAAGGATAAACAAGGTTCCTGCGGAGTCATCGGCCGTATGTCTAGTGACTGCGTCTGGCAGCAGAAGCTCTAACCGAAGAAGTACTTTGGATTTGCTTGCTCCTTCTTGTGGCAGAACCACAGGAAAACTTCCAGGCAGTTGTGGTACTTGCCTTCCAAACGATCTTCCCTTTTCGCCCACTCGGTGAACTCTTCCAGCTCATTTATCGGCTCCGTCACCCCGAGCCCTCTAATCATCTCCTGCCGCAAATGCTCCCTCTGCCAGATGCAAAATGTGGCTTTGAAGATGAAGGTGCCAAAGACACATGGTTTGCGCGCCGCCCACTGATGGTCTGAATGACACCTCGGGCCCTCGCCATTGCGATCCTTGTCCTGCGGCATTCCGCAGGTATAGCAGTACGTATATTTTCCAAACGAAAACGACTTCTTGAAGGAGTGGAAGTCTCCTGGCAGTTCGGCTTCCAGGGGGCAGGGGAAGTGGTCCATCTCGAGTCTCCCTGCCAGAACGAAATGGCATGCGCACTTTCCCTTCAGCAAAGGCATATACCTGTCCAGATCCACGGTGCGATTCCTCCGAGCCCGGGCGGTGGCATTCACATCCATGGATCTGGCCGAAAAGGATGGCTGCGATCTTGAGGGAGCAGACGTGAATTGTGTGCCTGGGGGTTGTGCGATGGGGTTTGGTTGGGAAGCGATCTGCAATTGATTTGGTCGCTTGTCACCCTTTGGTACCCACGCCATGTAGAACAAACTTACCTTTTCTCCTAGCCATACGTGGTGCTGGTCACCCAAAAAAGGCTCCTTTGCAGCAACCTCGCACGACTTGATCTTGTTGTCTCCGCTTGCCCAGGGCTCGCTTGTATGAGCTACTGTATGTTCGAGCAAACTGCGGGCAGTCATGAACCCTCTGCCAACACTCATCGTTGTGGAAACTGAACTTGACGCTCCCAGCCTTGTCCCAGGTTTAAGGAGCTCCCTGTTGGGGTCCCACACTGCGTCCTTGGCGAAGATGTGCAGTTCGCTGTTAGGTCGGCACACATCACAGGGCACCTGCCCTTGCAACTCAATGCACTTCCGCGCCATCTTCGGCCCATCCATGCTGAGCATTGATTGATAAACCCGGCAGATCGGTAGAGCCATCAGTTGACCCAGCTCCAAAGTGAACGAAGTGTCGTTCTTCTGGAACGACGGGAACTGCTGCGACGTTGCAAAGAAAACGTGAGCCTCTCTCCCATCCCTCCCAGCTCGGCCCGCCATCTGCATCGTTGTGAGAAGGCTAAACTCCGGGTTGAAAACGACGACGAAGCGAATGTTTGGACGGTCCACTCCGAATCCAAAAGCAGAAGTACATGCCATCACTTTTGTTTCGCCGCTGTCCCACGAGCGCAAGTTTTCGCTCTTCACAGCGGTCCCGGGAAGTTTGCTGTGATACACTGCAAATTTGTTTTGCTTCGCAAAGTTCTCTGCCAGGTCGCAGTGCTCAAAGAATACCAGCATTCTCTCACTGGCCTCGAGTTTGCCTAGGAGTGCGTACACCAAATGCTGCAATGCCCTGGACTCAGTAAGGGAATCCAGACGTATCACATGAAGCCCGAGTTCAGCACGGTTGGTAGGGCTACGGATGAAGGCGGTGCGGTCTTCGCGTAGACCAAAGTTGGTTAACATTTGGCACTGCAAACTGGGAGGGTTGGTTGCAGACAGAAGGATGACTGGCATGTTGACCAGTGATGCGCAACGCGCCAGGCGAGTCCAAGCGTCCTTCCGGTCCTTTGGACAGATAATATGGTCATGTTGTTCATCGATGATCATGTGCGTGAATTTCGCACCCTCCCCGTTCAGAAGGAACCTGCGATATTATTCCAGTCAGAATCAATGGTGAACCGCGTCGCAACAGCAAGACCTCACCTTTCGAACGCACTCTTCTGCAAGGCATGTTCTACTTGCACAAATAAGATCTGCGTATCCTCAGGTGGTTTTTTGTCAAGCTTGTAACTGACAGCCCTCAAACCAGCGTCCTTCGCCTTCTGGCATTGCTCATCGAGCAGGATCGAATACGGGCAGACAACCACCATACGAAAGCTTTTGTTTAACAGAGGTGGGACGATCCAAAGCATGCTTTTACCGCCGCCCGTCCGTATCGTTATTACTGCATCTTGCTCCCGCCGCAAAACCGTCTTGATGGCGAGCATTTGAGCGCCACTTTTCTCCATCGCATGAGGGTCATTCAGCAACTCCCTGAGGGTGTGTCAGATGTTTTCCTCCAGGTCCTCATCACCTTCTGCCACCGGGCTGCGCATGTTGACGAGAGAGACAGGCTCATCTTTGTAAACGGTGGAAGCGGCGGAGCATTGTGTGCCCAAATTTGTAGCAGACGAAGTGTTGTAAAGGATCAAGTCTTCCGCGGAGCTGAGGTGTTCTTCTTCGAGCGAGTCCTCCTGGAAATAAGCTTGCACTTTTTCAGCAGAACACGCTCTTGAATGCTTCAAGGGACGTGGGGACTCTGGCAGGTAACTTATTTCGGCGATGACCTTCCTGCGCTGAGTGGACGACCGAATACAGAGTGAGTGGTTTCCGCTTGGGCTCAAAGGTTGAGCTTCGAGTGCTCCCAGGGAGGGTTGTTTCTGCACTTGACTTGACCTGGGGATGGTATTCCTGCGTTGACCAGATAATTGAACAAACGGCACAGCGTCTTCATCCGCGCTGCCAGGTAGGGTGTCAAATGGACGGGGCGTTGTTGGGAATGTATCCTCCATCTGGATGTCCACGAAAGAGTTGCTATCAACGGGGAGCTGGGGGTTGCCTTGGTTGCGGCTCAACATGTCAGAAACATCTCATGTAAACCCGAGATCTGCAAGCCTCTTCATCATGACGTCGGCAACCTGGGCTGCAACTTGCGCAGCCAGCTGGTTCACTTCTGCTTCCTTCGTGGAGCGAGTCTTCCTGCGTACAGCTTGCACGGGCTCGGGGGGCGGAAACGGACCCAGGCCGAGCAGGCTACCCCATTCCTCTGCCAGCCAGCGGTGGTTGTTCATGTCGTTGTTTGTGACGCGCGGCAGTGCACCGTGGACGACACCGTAGTGAGCGACATCAACTTCAGCGGAATGGTCGGCAGCTTCAGCGAGGAGGTCGTCGGCGCAGGCGAAAGACTGGTTGGGTGAGATGAACTCGTGTGCCAGGGTAATCATCCCTTGTCGGAAGTCCCTTGCACCCCACAGGCAGCCGAAAATCTCGTGATTTCGTTTTGGAAGGTCCCTGCAGAATTCATCTGGAGTCACCCGCTTGCCATTTGCGACACAAAGGTACCTAAGATGATACCAATTTAACTCCCTTAAGAAGCTGAGCTCCAGCAGAGAAAACCTACGTTTGGTACAACGATTGTGCTTCTTCCCCATGCTCGATGCCAGCAAGGATGGCTTGCGCCTCCCTGAAACCACTGCCCAAAAGGACAAGCAAAAGCTCCCTGAGAGGCTCGGACAAGACAGCAGGGACACAACTATCCCTACCCTTCAGGTGAGTTGTCTTGCTGTACCTCGTGAAGAAGAAACCTTCTTCCCCAGTAAAAAAAAGATTGCGAGGGCGGTCGGCATTCCTGATCTGGTGTTGTAGGAATTGTGTCACCCGAGTCGAGAGGTGGACACCAACATAAAGGGCATGTATGGCGTAGCCCCAGAGTCGGTCAGCACTATCCAAAAACTCTCTCACTGCAACGTGGTCCCAGGACCACATTCCATCAGCCATGACAGTTCCGAGCCTTTGTCTTTGCACAAGGGAGAGGAAGAACGAGTGCTTCTCAACGCGAAATGGTAGCTCCTCAAGGAAGGAGTATCCCCGGCCCAAATTGCTCAAGTCGTCAATGACCTTCAACCCCGCAGGTAAACCCACCCACACGTCTTCACCGCTCAGGGTAACGTACAGATCCTTTACCGTCCGAATGAGCGTTTGCATGCCGTCACGGAGACTTTGGAGATGAAGGGTCTGTTTCCCGATGGAGATCCACTGGTAGGAGGGGTCCACGTATACTTGAGGGTCTGCCTCTTGACCGTAAGCCTGCGATGACATGAATTGTTGCAATTCAAACAGCATATTGAAGGGCGTCTGCCGTCCCAGCCGTAGAACCATCTCGTAGATATCAGCAATGCGCCTGCAAGAAGGAACACGCTCGTTAGCCTCAACACAAGCACGAGGGCAAAGTAACACCGACGTAAGATCATCCAGCTGCACTGGCATTCTTTCGCGATTGGACAGCCCTTCGTGCAAGGCGATGAGGCGGCAAAAATACTTGAGTTGCGCCAGAATCGACGTCAAAAGCTTCGCTGGAAGGAAAGAGCCGTCGGAACACAAGGCTCTCAGCCAAAGGAACCGCTCCATCGGATTTTGCCATTTCTTCTGACATTGTGCGTCACGAGTGTTAACAAGGGTCCAACAAAACCGGTGATACGCCTGAAGAGCGTCAACCTGGGTCGACTCTGTGGTTTCCCGGGCATCCTTCTCCAGAAATTTGATTAGGTTTTGCAGGGCCTCCCTCTGAGCAGAGGTGTATTCAAACCTCATCTTAAATTCATGCCCTAGCTCCACTCTAACCATGGACCTGACCATCTGGAGAAACAGCGAATCATAGGCTACGTTTTCCTTCGAAACGAAGCGAAAATAGTCCGTCCTGGAGCGTCAGAGATGGTGAGGACGCAGCGCGTTGGCAAGGTGGTGAAACACTCACTGCTGCGGCGTGTAGTCTCTACTGTTCAGCAAAATCTTCTTGATGGTGAAGGAGTGGAGGCATTCGTTCAGTAGCACCCTTACCCCTATGTGATGCTGCTTCACCGCTCTCTCCAAAGACACAAAAACCCCTCCTCGTTCCTCCGCCGTGTGCGCAGCTTTCAGTCGCCATGCAGCATTTCTTTGTATGTCGTCCTTTCGGATTTCGGGGTGGAACTCGTCCCAGAGAGTAACTATTAGTAGCTGGGGACGATCCCGGTCCAAGTCTTGGGGAACAATGGGGTCCATGGCATGCGCAGGCAAAAAGGTCGCACGGAGATATCTTCGGACGTCCAGGTCGCATTCAAATGTGGCCGTAGGGTCAACCTCAAAGTACACCTTCCCCACTCCCCGAAAGATGCATTGCACCAAGCAAGGACGGTGCGTTCGCTCGCCTGTGATCCGCCGTGCATGCTTCTCTTTAGAGTGTCTGATCATCATCTGCACGTCGCACACGCTGTATTCGCAAGCGTTGCCTGCGCAGCAGGCAAATCCTTCAACGGGGGCTGCTATGCCTTGCACGGGGGGGCCGCCGGCTTTCGGGAGAATGACGTCCTGCGGCTTCTTGTAGATCAGGTAGTCCTTGCAAAGCTGTTCGAATGCACTTTTCTGGGTTGCTTGCACAACAAAGTCGTGTTGGCTCTTCAAGTGACCCAGCGCCATGTCTGAGGTCAGGCCAACCTCGCACTGGCGACAAATCAAGATATGGAGAGGACCGTGCAACCACATTCCGAGCCGGTCGAGAAGCTCTCCCCCCTCCAGATCGCCATTAACTCTGGCTACTACGAGATCATTTGTCATGGGCAGATTTCACCAATAAAACAAAACAAATACTTACCCTGCGCTTTTTCGCCAACAAAGCCCAGAGAAATGGAGGCCTGCGGAGCGCTCTCGCAGGTCAACGACAGGGGGTTCTCCGATTCGCCCACTAAAGGGCCCTGCTGGCTGTTGATCCCGACACGCCTGCAAACAACGGGCGATGGACTAATTCATGGCTGCATGCTTAGGGCATTCCTCGATGGAGAGGATTCCGGAGTAGCTTCAGCACCTGCAGTGGGTGTGAAACTCATTCAGTCATCAACTCAGCGTCCTGCAGAAAGAAATTCAAACCTAGAGGATCTTGCATAGGCGGCCGCTGTTGCAGTCCTCCGGGATTCTTAGCTGAGAGAATAACGGAGGAATCGCCAGAGTTGGGACCGAGACGATCTTTGGCATAATGAGTTAGTCCACCACACAAACTGTATCACAAATAAAACAAACCTTGAGGGGTATCCACACCCTGCTGCTGCAATCCCCCATGGCGCTCGGCGGAGGGAGCAGGGAAGGAGCCATCGCGGCAGGCATCGCCATGGCGATCTTTGATGTGTTTTCGCAAGCCATCTCTCCCTTCGTAAGTCTTGCTACACCCTCTGACTGGGCAGCAGTACCTGCCGTCCACGATGGTAACGGAGAACGTGGCGTTATGGACTGTAATCGTAGAGTTCCCTCCATGCTTGTTCGAGTGATGGCGGCGAAGGGCACTCTGAGAAGGAAATGTCTCGTGGCACGCACTGCACACAACTTTCATGCTGTGAAGAGCGAGAAAGAATAGCAGGCGTAAATTGCCCGTCCAGACTGCGCAGGCTGGACCAATTATAAGGCCGTCGCTTGGTTAGCTTCGTATTTCCACCCAGGTCCAAATCTCTATATCTCTGCGCCACAAGATGTCGAGGGACGGGCGCGTCGTTGTCGTCGTTGCGCCGTCATCGTGTCAACGTCGCAGGTAGGGGGACACCTGACCTGCCCACAAAACAAGCCTAATTAGGCTCCTCCGTTACGTGTTTCCTCCAGCCTAGCTAGGCCCTCTTCCCGTGAATTGCCGACACCGAGAATAAACCCGTGCCTAAACATACGTATTTGTTCATGTAGGATTATTTGGCCCTAGCCCATATATGCTTGCCGTAGTGTCACCATTGCGCCATTGTCGTTATGCCACCATCGCCGCCCCTACCGTTGTGGCATCCTCGTTGTACCACCCTTGCTGCATCTTCCTCATCACAACGTCATCATTAATGTATGTGGGGATGGGAGCAAGCACAACTGCGCGGATGAGTGAGATTGTGAGCATGGAGGGCGAGGAGCACCTCGGCATCGTCGTTGGCATTGTTGATTTTACGGCAAGCAAGCAAGTCTAGAGACGCATTGAGAGAGGGTGAGGATGAGGGCAAGTTGACTCACTGCTGTAGCTACCGGATGTGGGGGTTGACGAGAGACAGCAATAGCATCATGGGTGCTGTCGTATGCATAGTATTTCCACCTGATGGGATGGATGTAAGGGTGTTGGTGCCACTAAGCAAAGGGGGGATGCACACGACGCTCTTGAGTTCCGTACGCGAATGGGGGATGGTGAGGAGATCTGAGCAGAGAGGTATCTATTCGGTGAGGAGGAGCAAGGTGATGTTGTGAGCACGTGCGTGAGATGAGAGTGGGCGATTGCCTTTGATGTGTGGAATGCAGGGAAGAGATCCATGGGGAGGGCAGAAGCGAACTTTGGTGGTTTGTATACAGGTGAGACACCTCGCTGGTCGCTTCTGCTTCGACTCGACGACCTTGGACTCCTTCTCCGCAGCCTTGCATTCTGACCTCAGCTCCACCGCCAACGCGAATTGGTTCATCCATGCGCCGCGCGCAGAGCGGATCGCCACGGCGGATTGTAGTCCCTTAGACCGCATGAGTGCCAGAATCGATTTCGGAACGTCAAACCAGAATCCTGTGTTTTTTTGTTCCCATGCGGATGTATCGACGTCGACCTCTAGAATGCACTCGTTTCTGAGTTGATGTGATTCCTCCTTATGCGATGCGTTGGGAAAGGTTGTCATACCTGAGCTTGTAAAATCCTGGATGGACTGTTCAGCCTGGGATGTGTCGGTAGAATCAGTCGACTTACCATACACGACCGCGACCACGTCGGGCACACCTTAGACAAACTCAATCATAGGAATGGAACATATCGCCAGACTTGCATCCAAAATACGTGAAATTTGGCCAGTCCGGAACTGCCTTCATGCGCCACGGTTGTTTTGCATCCACATCACCGCCGTCAACAAGCCACCTGAGGCAGAATAAATGACACGCATAAAGTCCCTATAGGGTATGTTGATGCAACAAGAACGAACGAACCTCGGAGATGTGATGGGGTTGCCATCGGTCCTGATAAGCTTTGCCACATCACAAAAATTGTCGATACTTATCAACTCCCAGACCATCCGAGTCTGCTGGCGGTGCATTTTTCACGCGTCTGACCGCATTCCTCTGCCATCCCGACAAGTGGCGCACGAGAATTCTTGACCTCTAAGTGGCTCGAACTCCTTGGTAAAGGTGGTACACATCCGTTTCTAGTACTTGATTTATATAATAGCAAGGAGCACGTTTAGACGAACAGACCTTGGCCAGCACATACTCGAATTTCGCATTCGCAAGACCGCCGCAAGATTGTATGACCTCTGCCATGAAGGGTGTGAGCCCGATCCTCATGCAGACTGGTCAACCGCTTGCGACACCTACGGTGACCTACCCCCGCTAACCCTTATGAAGGGTGAACTTACGGGTATGTTAGACGAGCGCACGTGAGGGCCAGAACAAGGTGACTCAGGGGTGAACGGGCGAGGGCAAGGACGGAGGTGCATGAGGCCTAGAGGGCCAGGTCGTGTGAGGTTGCATGATGCATGTGAGCACAAGAATGAAGGAATGAGGGTGAACGGGCGAAGTGGGCGAGCGGGACTCACACGCAAACCGCCATGGGTGCAAGGTAGGGCTCACGACGACGATGCGGCGGTGGCGCAGTCGCCATACCCATCATTGTTGGGTGGTCATGTGAATGCTATGCGGGCTGCTGGGCGCGGGTATAGGTAATAGGGCGCGGGTTTGTCGTGGCTCACAAGAACACCCTTTTGGGGCGACCGCGCTGAAGGTGGCGAGTGAGAGCATGGAGAGAGTAGGCAACTACGGCGGTGATACGCGTAGTGGTATAAGGTGAAAAATCTGAGTCAGGTGTCGAGAACAAAGACAGTAAATAGATCGATATGTACTCAATCTGGAACGTGCTGGTAGTAGGAACATAGTCTGGTGACCAGCCCGTCTAACAGAGGTTGCGCGAGGCAAACCGTCGATAGTAGGAACACTGGTACCACTAGTTCTATCGTTGAGTAGTACATTGCAAGTCGTTCCGAATATCCGGAGCTGGTAGCACGGGTTGGATAATGTACAGGCACATTCGTCATATTTTGCTGACTGTCAGAGGACGAATTGTCGTGACCCGACATCAGCACGATCCTGCGGCATTCCATACCTAGTTGACCTCCAGGTATCCATTTTTCACTGGGAATCAATGTTCAACGGTTAGAGTTGGTGAAAGTACATGGAGTAGTAGCACAACAAAATAGATAGTATAGTCCCCTTCGATGATAAACGTGGAATCTTTGTGCACATCAAGACAAATCAGCGCTATTGATGCTGTCACCACTAGATGTTGCGTGATTTGCCCAGGGTAAACGCACCCTCAGTTTAGAGCGGACTCTTGGCGCTCAACTCCAACGTCACCATCCGACCAGTGTCGCTCGAGGGCAGCCATCAGGATCTCCAGCAATCTCTTGTATCTTTCTGCACCAACGACAGTGATAATATCGCTCGCAGAATCCTCGTATTCTTCCTCTGCATCATCCGTAGGGCAGTCAGCCTCTAGCCTCTTGGTCACAGCTATGGCCCAACGCCTTAGCAATTCAGCGTAAGACAGAGGGCGTCCACTTAGCGGTGACTGCCAGCGTGAGGTGAAAGACGCGATGTCAACACTATGTAAGGTCACAAGCAGAGGGGAGGATGTGACGAACCTTCTCATAGATAGCTTCACGCAAGTGCGGGTCGAAGACAGCAACTCCAGTGTTTTTTGGCGAATGTTGGTACAAGGCAGACTCGGTAGTCAGTGCGGAGGAGGCCATCTCTGTCGTAGCTTGCGGCGTGTGAAATGATTGGAACTGGAGTACCACTATATATACTATACCGTGATCGCGCTTGCCAGGCGTGACTGTCGGTTTCACGCCATCAGTGTCACACCGTCAGTGTCACACCATCAGTGTCACACCATCAGCGTCACACGGTCTATACCATCAGTGTTACACCATCAGTGTCACACCGTCAATGCCACATCGTCAGTGTTACACCGTCAGCTTCACACCGTCAGCTTCACACGGTCAGTGTCACACCATCAGCGTCACACGGTCAGCTTCACACTGTACCGTCAGTGTTACACCGTCAGTGTCACACCGTCAGTGTCACATCGTCAGTGTTACACCGTCAGCTTCACACCGTCAGCTTCACACCGTCAGTGTCACACCGTCATCAGCGTCACACGGTCAGCTTCACACTGTACCGTCAGTGTCACATCGTCAGTGTTACACCGGTGACCCGTCAGCTTCACACCATCAGTGTCACACGGTCAGCGTCACACTGTCAGCTTCACACCGTCAATGTCACACTGTCAGTGTTACACCGTCAGTGTCACACGGTCAGACCGTCAGTGTCAGACCGTCAGCTTCACACTGACGCTGTTCTCCCACTCCAGATCATTCCCCTAATTTGACCCACCGTGACTCACTGGCATCGTGTTTGGCGAGCCATTGGGCCTGGAACTTTCCTTTTTGGTAAATGGTCCGCCAATCAGCGCGCTTGGAAGCAGTGAGCAGGCCGATTGTACATCATCAAGTTCGTCATGCTGGGTCGCAGGTAAGTAATAGGCAACGACAATGACCCTCGTGCAAAGATCATCATTAGTCAAACTGATTATCTTCCTCAAGTCAATGGGCCGTCGGGTAGCAGTCGTCCATTCTGCTTACGGGGGCAGCGAGTCAATATAAAAAGGAATGAAATGGTAAGAGTGCTGAACACTTTCCACCTCACGCACGACTTACAATGGATTTTTCCTCCCCCTCCGGCTTAGGTTTAGGTGCATTCCATTTTGATCTCAACACCTTGGACTCTTCGCACACCCCGCTTTCCACTGATGGATCTCTGCCCCCAAACGCGGATGCGATGTGTGATATTTTTTTCCAAGGCATCGCTAATAATATACTGGCGGTGGTCAACCCTCCCGAACAAGTTTCGCTGTCCCCCGCCCTCCCAGGACAAAACATTGTTCAGCATAACAGCGATGACTACATAGGCATAGATACAGTCGCCCTTCACTTTGCAAGAACACATCGCAGTAAGTGTTACTGCCTCAATTTTGTACTACTTAATTCAAGTGTTATAGCCGCTCTCGCTAGCTTTTTTGACGGATTTCACCTTGACGGCTGGGTCCGACTTTGTGACCGCCTCCTCCTCAAATACATTTCCCGGATTGGCGTGGAAAATCTTCGGGCCTTTAAGCGAAGGGACAGAGAGGATATCGTCGCATGGCTCACCTTGGAATATGAAGACATGCTTCGCGAAGGGTATTCCTTCGAAGACCGTAAGTTTACATTTTGCTGTGCTTGGCTTCTGTTCTTATACAACCCTAGAGGAGGTCCAATTATCTACGACAGTAAAGGGTGTCGTGACTACCGAAGTTGGCCGATCGCTCATCAACAATCGGACGTTCCTCAAGAGCTTAGTTCGTATGGTAATGCTTTTTCTTCTTGCCTGAGAATGCCTGATGCTTATATAGAGAGCTATGTAGATCACCGAAGACATGCAGCGCGTCGTCTATGCTGCATGGTTGACTGCAGCCAAAAGAATCGCGAACATTATATGCCAGAATTCGACAGGTGACCCGTCGCCCCAAATGCAAGCTTTTCTCAGCCGTGGAACTTACCACGGAGTGCATACATACAACTTTTTTCACGATCTCGATGCCTCTTCCGATGCGCCAGTATGTCGATAAAATTAGTCACAAATTGCATTGACATATTTTCTCAAGGGCAAATTATTCACTGGCCAGCAGGCACGAAATGCGATCGCACTAGCTCTTCGTACTGCCACGCCGCTTGTTGATGAAGACACCCCACTATTCGGAATATTTGACTTTGTTCATGGTGAAGACTATATCCTACATTATCGACTCCTTCAGTCATCGCCCTCTCATACGACGAATGTTGTATCATCCCTGGTATGTTGGATTTGATGTTGTCTTCCGAGACTGAACCTTACGTTGATCTAGGTACTACTTGTTCTCAGTGCTCAGCTCGATGACCGCAATATTCCCACTCTGTCGGAGCGAAAGCTTACCGAGCTGAAAGTTATATTCGACGGAAACAAAGAGACGTTTCGCCAAGTAATGGCGTGCTCACAGAATGGCGTGCCTATGGCAATGCAGGAGATGTTCAGACTGAACTTACTGAACATCCTTTCCCTCTCGTAACTTTGTATCGCTGTGTTGTTGTAGCAAATGTAATATATGCGCATGTTATGCAGTTGTACCGCTCTCGTTATAATTCCTCCTCGCCTCCCTCTCGCACACTTTGCCTCTCTCCCCTTCTCATCCCCGCGCACGCATACATTCATATTCACATTTATACTCACCCTTGCACCACGCGATGTCTATTTTTCTTTCCGGCACCTCATCGATGACGACAGGTTTGACGACCCCGTTTGGCGCGCCCGCACAGACAGGTCGAGCTATGGGAAAACGAACGGTGGGTACGCGATACAGCAGAGATCAAGCAGCGCAAATCGGTCGTGGTCTCGTTTATGCGTGGTGGTGACGAAGAGGGTGCTAGACAGGAAGAAGTGCCGCCCTCGTCAATGGGAACTCCAAGTGAGTTTACCCATTAGGCAAAAGCAACGGGTACGGCGATAGAGACCAGAGAGATGTGGTCCAGGGCGAACCTGTGAGCCAACGAACAGCGTGGGCTGGACGAAGGGCAGAGATGGGTGGAGCGGCGTCGACGGTGAGCAACGGAGGCAGAAACTTCGGGCTGACCAACGGTTCATGAAGATGCTGCATGATCAGACTGCGACCTTGACGGGTGCATCGGGCGCAGCGCTGCATCAGATCAAGATCCCGCCGGTCGGTGCTCCTTCAAGTCAACCTCCATCGAAGGTCACTCGATTCACACTGTTCATCATTGACCGAGATGCCAACAGCCACAGAAGCAGGTCTATGCACGTCCCACTGCTTCCAAAACAACAAAAAAACAATCCAAAACTGACGCTATTTGAGAGCAAAATCTGGCGCAGAAGGCACAAAAGCAATTCACGGAGTCGATCACATGGCTGACTGAGCGCATGCGTGGTCTAGATTCTGAGACCTCGCTGTCTTCTCTGGAAAAGTCCCTCTCGGATTTGAAGCGTAATCTGAGGTCCAACCAACCGTTCGTTGCGGTCGAGTTTGCGCTGTATCGTCTCCATCGCTTATTTCAGCATTGGATCTTGGATCCGGGACGTGAGTCGGTGGCAGTCCACGACAAACATGCCGTCACGGCACTTCGTACGATTAAGGACATCCTGGAGATCGACTATTCGACGAGCGACATCCGCAAGTGCGTCCAAGACGTCCTGAATGTTCTCGGCTTTTCTGCGTACATGGACGTGCTCATTTCCACTTCAACGACACCGGAAGACCGTCCTCTCACTTTCAAATTTGTCAAGCTAGTCAAGTCAAAAACGCATGAACCGTTGCACGCGTTCATGCGAGTCAAGGAACATCCAGTCCAGTGGCAGCTGCGCGTTTTCGGTGAATACATGGATTAGAGTATGGATAGTCAAGTCGATCCACGGGTCTCGTTCAAACCCGATGCGTGGCAGAGAAGGTCCTGGATGCCATTGATGACAATAAGTCCCTCCTCGTTGTTGGTGCGTGATCTTTGGGTCCGAAAGCCATTTGGGTGTGTTAAACTATGTGTCTCTAGCCCCGACTAGTGCAGGTAAAACGTTCATGTCATATCTTATTACGCAATGGAGAAAGTCCTTAGAGGGTCCGACGAAGGTGTCATCGTCTATGTTGCCCCCACGAAGGCACTTGTTGCCCAGGTCACTGCCGAGATATACGCGTGGTTCAGCAAGGACCTGCATGGGCGTAAGCACCCCTCTTCGTTCTTGTCAAAGGATCTCACAGAGAGTGACCCGATGGGTAGGGAGCTGCTGGGCCATATACATGCATGATTATCGCATCCATGATCCTTCAAACTGCCAGATCCTTGTCACGGTTCCAGAGATACTCGCCATCATGATGCTTTCGCCAGCCTTGGCGAAGGTATGGACTCCCCGCGTGACATAGTGGGTTGGTTACAGTCGTTTCCTTGCGGGTATTCACGAACTTGATAGCATCATTCTTGACGAAATACACACAATCGGTCAGCAGGAAGGTGGGTCCGTATGGGAGCAAATTCGTTTGCTCGCTCCTTGCCCCATCATGTTCGTTTTTGTGCCTTCTCATCTACGTTTGGTTAACCATCACCTGTTCGATCTCGTATAGTGGCCTTTCGGTGATGGTTGGTGCGCCCGAAAAGTTCAACGCATGGCTTGAAGCCGTCCAAAAGGCCAGCGGTTTCCAGCACACCTTTGTTCATCACCCCCATCGATACTCCCATCTCCGAAAGTTCTTTTACAACATCCACGAAAAACCGAGTAGCACGTTCGAATCGATCTCTGCGTACGAATCCACCGGGTGGATGCGATTTCTCCATCCGATCGCGATGCTAGCCTTCGGACCTAGATCTATCCCTTCGGATCTGACATTAGAAGCCTCAGACACCTTGGCGTTGTATCGAGCGCTCGCAGCGTATGGGGACGTACCACGCTCGATGTTAGACTCGTTGAATCTGTTGAAGTTTTTCCCCTCTGACAGACTCTTGCAACAAAACATGTGATCGCGTACAACACGGCGCTCAAAGCATGTCTCGCCCCAATGGTCGCCGAATTTGATCGACGTAAAGGCTTGGCCCTGTTGTACAAGGTTATCGCGGGCCTCGAAGACAGCGGACTAGCTCGGGTACCCACCAAGGTGATCAATGCCCAGCGTGGGCGTGAGGCTTTCAGGGAAAACTTGATTCATCTCGTTTGCGACCTCCATGCCCAAGGGGATCTGGTAAGTTGCCCATGCCCTGGATGCGCACTCAGAGTATGACCCTTTTTCAACTTTGATCGCACAGACTGTGAGATCATGGCTGACACCCTCCTTTGCGTGTTACTCACTAAAGAAGAAAAGTGGCGGGCCTCAAATCTCGAGTGGCAGCGCAAACTGGCGCAATATGAAGAATGGCTATCGAGGGCAAAAGATCGCGAGTGGGCAGCTGCCAGGGCAGCGAAAAACAGAGCAGATCTGGATGAGGTCATGACGAAGACGGTGGAGTGGGAGGCAACGTTTGATCCCAATGCCCTGCTTTCCCAATTTTCGTTTGCAGGTCAGCACATGTCATATACGCAAAGCATACTCGCGGAGGAATTGGGCAGTTGGCGCAGTGGACATCCACACTTGAGTATGTACTCTTTTGCTTGCAGCGCGGGATTGCGGTGCATCATTCTGGCATGAACAAGCGCTATAGGACGGTCGTTGAAAGGTGGGCAAGGTCAATATTTGCTTCGTGTTTCACATCACTAAGGCACTTGGGTAGCCTATTTCGTCGAGGATTTGTTCGTGTCATATTCGCGACAGGTCAACCTTGTACAACGTATCGAACTGAACGACTCTAATGGTGACTTGCACAGGTACGCTTGCACTGGGCATCAATGCACCGACGAAGACATCGGTCTTCTGTGGCGATTCGCCATACTTGACAGCCCTCATGGTTCGTTGTAACTCATTGTTGTCTTTGAGGCGATACTGAGGATCGCCTCAGTACCGACAGTGTGCTGGTCGCGCTGGGAGACGTGGATACGATCTTCTCGGGAAGGTCGTGTTCTATGGTCTCCCCATGGATCGAGTGCAACGTTTGACCCTGTCTAATCTCCCATCCCTCGGCGCCAACTTCCCGGTGACATCTACGCTCGTCCTTCGTATTTTCAACCTTCTCGAGGGCTCTGGATACGCGCCGGCCGCTGTAAACGCCGTCCAACGTTTGTTCCGTCTTCCTCGAGTCTGCTTCGGTTCCGAGGAGGGCAAGCACCGACTCTTACACCACCTTTGATTCAGTATCAATTACCTCCGCCACGCACGCCTGCTGGATGAACATGGTCGCCCGTTCAACCTGTTTGGGATTGCCTCTCACCACACCGAAGCTAAGCGGGATTTCATCCTACTCATGAGCCACCTGTTTGGAGGACGGTATTTGCCGGGATTGTATCTCAAAAAGAATGTCATCAAGAGGTCAGCGTCGATGGTCATTTTACCTCCCTTGTCAGACGACTCCCGACGTGTTCTCACGGCCCACGAAGAAGAAATTCTACGGATCTTTACGAGGTATGCGCTCACGTACGGCTCGAAGCGCAGTGCCGAACTTGGCCCCGACACCCGCCTTCCACTGAGCGGTACCGAGCTCGGGGGGACGCCCACGTCTGATACGGCAGGGTGGTTTGGGACATGGTTGCAAGAAACGGCGTTAAGGGTCGTGGTGAGGTCGCTGTTTGTGGTAAATTCGGGGCACGCTGATCGGTTTGAAAGCGTGGCTGATCTGGCGAGGATGGCGAGGAGGGGGTTGAGTTTGAACGAACATGCCATTCCTTCGTTTGCACCCATCCTTGCGACGCCGGGGGGGGCTGGGGGTCTGGCGGAGACAAAAAGGAAGCGATGCTCTGGATGCCTTCATTCCAAGCTCTACGCAAATGGTTTTGCCCTCAACGCATACATTCTCGACTTTTACACACATGGCCAAGTGCAGCCACTCACCGAGGCCGACGCGATTCGACGTGCCGACGTCTGGCTTATGTTGCAACAGTTTGATTTGACGGTGATGACAATGGGAGGTGTGTTGGACCAGTTGATCATGCAAAAGCAGGGGTGTGTGGACCTGAGGGAAGGTTCGGATACAGGCGAGGATGAGGGTGAAGGTGGATCTTTGGATAGTGGATTTATTGATGTGGACGACCCAACAGAAAAGGATGAAGATATGGATGGGGAAGATGAAGGGGGGAAGCAGTCGGTTCGGGTGGAAAGTGGGGTAGGTCATGTCAAACACAGTTGGGTGGTGAAAAGGGATTGGAGGGTTCTCGAGGTGGTGTCTGAAGCAATGAGGGAGTTTGACAAAAAGTTTAAAGCGATGTGGGTCAGAGGAACTGGTCATGGTTATTTAAACCTGGTGTTCAACTCTGCAGAACAGCCGAGTAAAATACTAGGTATGTACCTGAGTTATATCCTGTGCAAGCAACATTTATGATTTTGGACTATGAATTAAATTCAATGGTGTATACACCCAACTTCTGTGGTCCGAGATTGAGATCTTGTCAAGACTCAGATATGAGGTAGAGTGTGATGGTGCATAACAATTTTGGTGGTGGTGCCAGCAGGACAACTTGCCCAGGTTCCTGGTGCACATGGCAACTTCTAGTCTTCCACTAAGCTTCCAAGTCATGTCCCTAGGAGTCACTAAGCCAGATCTGATACTTTAACATCAGAAGAGTTGTTCTGCTCGTACAATTGGTGTCTGCACAGGGCTAAAGCATTGATGAGGCACTTAGTTTTGATATGCTTATATTCATGATGCATTTTCTTTTTCTGCCTTCAAGTTCATCTCCTGACTGGAAAAGAATAGGTACTAGTTCTATACCAGTTGGCTACTGTGCTATTGATGGAGAGTAAAATGAGAGTATCCTACCAATATGTTATGTCAGTGTGCTCACAGAAATTAAATAGCTATGAGGAACAGATGTTGAGCTGTTGCTTCTAAAGCTGGGTGACAAAGATCAAATAGATAGCTGTATCTGACCGTTATCTTGCAATCTAATCATGTCATGATGCTGGCCTACAATTACAACCACAGAACAAATCTGAAACCTTCATATTCTAAAAGATCATAGAACTAGCAAATTCCTTTGATCAACTGAGCTGTAACTACACCCCCCAGCTGTGGCCACTGGCACTGGCACCTACCAGAAATCTTAAACTTTCATATTCTTCAAATTGCTCAGTGGATGGAATGAATACTCTTGTCAAAGCTTTCAAGGTGAAAGTCCATTGCTTTTTGCATGACTTTGTTTTTCCCTGTCATACACAATGTGTCAATGTTGAATTTGTGCTCAGAGGGGGTTAAACACCTACAGGCCACATTTATATGGTCATCTTGGAATTAAAATACAAAATTAAAACTTCCAATTTGTTAGAAATGTATACCACCCTATAGAGCACATTTATGCGATCATTTTGATCTCCTGGTCAAGGAAATTGGCAGTCTGAATGTGGAGATAAAAATCAAACAAGGTTGTCAATGACATGTTTGTAAAATCATTGCAAAGGTGATTCCTTTGGGATACTGGAATGTCTTCAATGGATTCAGAGGGTTAAAAAACCCCTAGGTAAAATGCTAGAATGGGTGTGGGATGTTTTCTGGATGTGCTATGTCATAACTTTTAAGGAGGAGGTAATGTCATTTGCTTGGATGATTTTATTGAGCTTAGTGGTTGTTATCATTGTATTCAGAGGGTTGGAAAATGGTAGGAATAGGCTCATTTCTCTTTTCAGCTAGTGTTCCTGAGGCTACAAAAATCAATCTTTGCTGGGGGAGAGGAGGCAAGGTAACATCATCATGTGAAATCAGATATCAAGGACCTCTGACATTGTTCCAATGGTATTCCAGGCATGAAATGTCAATGGGAGGAGGATTCCAACCCACCCTAGTGTAATATACAGAGTATCTATATATAGCAAGAGATCAGAGGAGTATTGTTTGCTCAAATGATTTTATTGGGCTTGATGGGTATTACCATCATGTTCAGAGGGTTGGAAAATGGTAGGAACAGGCCCATTTCTCTTTTCAGCTAGTGTTCCTGAGGCTACAAAAATCAATCTTTGCTAGGGGGAAAGGAGGCAAGGTGGTATCATCATGTGAAATCAGATATCATGGACCTCTGATGTTGTTCCAATGGTATTCCAGGAATGACATGCCAATGGGAGGAGGATTTCAACCCACTCTAGTGTGATATACAGAGTATCTATAGTATATATAACAAGAGACCAAAGGAGTTGCTCAAATGATTTTATTATTGGACTTGATGGGTATTATCATCGTGTTCAGAGGGTTGGAAAACGATAGAAACAGGCCCATTTCTCTTTTCAGCTAGCATTCCTGAGGCTACAAAAATCAATCAATCTTTGCTAGGGGATAGGAGGCAAGGTGACATCATCATGTGAAATCAGATACCATGGACCTCTGATGTTGTTCCAATGGTGTTTTAGGCATGAAATGCAAATACAGGAAAGTTGCCGACCCACTCTAGTGTAATACTACACAGATTGACATGCCAATGGGAGGAGGATCTCAACTATCTATATATAGCAAGAGATCAAAGAAGTATTGTTTGCTCAGGTGATTTATTGGGCTTGATGGGTGTTACCATCATGTTCAAAGGGTTGAAAAATGATAGAAACAGACTCTTTTCTCTTTTCAGCTAGCATTCCTAAGGCTACAAAAATTAATCTTTGCTAGATGTCCAAATGGTAGGCACATGCTCCAGCTAGTGTCTTTGCAGCTTACAAAAGACATGGAACATGGTCCCTGATGACCATGTACAATCCCATCTTCTGTCTCCAAACCTGTGTTGCAAGCCTCAAAGATAGTGTGAAAATGGTCCAACATTTCATTTCATTTCATTCATTCATTCATTCATTACATCTGGTAAGGATGTCAGCATGGGTTCAATTCCTTTCAATGCAGTGTTATTCACCATCAACCATATCTATGTGATAAACTGGCAAAGAAAATGAGCCAAGATCACAGGCTGATGTTGCAACTGGCCAGACATGCTCCACTTCAATATTAGAAAGGAATTGTCCATAACATGGTGATATTCAAGGAAGGCCAAGGACTTCCTGACATGAAACTCATATGTGATGGATGTAGAAATGGTAGATCACAGCATATGATTTAGAATGCCAGTAAGAGTGCCAAGATTGGAGGGATTGAGTCTTTTCAGCTGGATCTGAGTTTTTTGGATTTCTTCCATCTTTTTGAAGAGAAAGTCAAACTAGACATTAGACATTAGACATTAGACATCAGAAGACAGCCAAATGATTGATTGCCTGGCCTGAAAAAATGCTCAGCTGAAATGAAAGCATATAGAATGTGGTCTCTGACCTTGGGTAAAATCTCCCTCAACAGGACTGAGTGGCCTGCCCACTGACCCTGTATTCATCCCTCACTCCAAATGTCTTGTTTTTGGCTTTGCATAGGATTTTGATGGTACTTAAGAGCCAGAACAGTATCAACTACTTGAAAAGTAGCCAAAAGTGTCCATGTTTGTACTGTGATGATCCTGTTTGGCTTCATAGCTGACTGTGAATATGGAGATTGAACATATTGAATCCTACCCCCACTCAGTTCATGCAAACCATGCCAGCTTAAGTGACTTATTCAGATGATCAATCAGATCAGCATCGAGAAAACATTCATCGCCAGTTACTTCAAGTCATCCAGGCACTTCCAGAAAGCTAGCAGTTCCAACTCATTCATTCATTCATTCCTGAGAGCTTGGGGGTGGTAGGTGGACTTTAAAGGAATGAAGAAGTGTAACCATCCAATGAATGACTTCCACAATGCCAGTAGCACGCACATGTGAAATTGGAATGGTGAGTACTAGGTGGTCTTTCCTATATTGGGGCCAGTGCAAACCTTTACAACCAAGTGAAGAGGTCACATTATATCACATTTCCTGTCTATCTCCACTATTATTTTACTTACTTACTGATGTAAAGGTGGTGAATGGAAATCCTATGATCCAAAAGATGAGTGACCAATTGCAATGATATACATATGTATATATATTTTTTATTTAAGATCCTTGTTTTACGTCCATAGGTACAAGTCTTTGTTAAATGGGTACAAGTATGTATGGTGGTCTGTCTCAACACTTGATTCACCTTGTCACTGAAAGTGTACCTCCTCAAGAGATTAAGAGACTGTGCCCACAGAGTGGGGCACTGGAGGTTGGGTACAGAGGAGTAGGGGGGGTAGATAGTAGCAGTGATGGGATCTAGGGGCGTGGAGTCAGCTGGAACTCCACATCATCTGTTTCCTCCTGCTCTTCCATGAGTCATAAATGACTGAGTCAAAGTGAGTCAAATGAATGAATGAGTTGAACATGTGACTTTGCACGGCATGAGTCATAATGAATGAATGACTGAGTCAAAGTGAGTCAAATGAGTTTGTAGTATCCTGTTAGCATTCTGACTATGTTTATGGTTTCTAGTCAGTTAAAAAGCCCAAATACCATGACAGGATATCACAGGTGAAGACCCTGGAAATTGTTTCTCATGTGAGTAAACATCTCAATTTGGTATATTCCTCAATGTGACTGACTTTGAAAACTTGCTTATAAGCCCATTGCCCCCTTTCTGTCTTCTTGTCCTAGAGCATATGCTTTCCCATCCAGGGGGGGTATAGATGGCAAGTGCAGCAAGCAGTGATCTCTGAGGTATGTGTTGGTGGTGTTGGTGTACTTAGGGACATATATTGTGCCTACAGTCCACTGCAATTTCCCTTTGTGGACACGGTGCAAGCACACTGCTGGCACATGGCGAAAAAAAAACCAAGTGCCCCAACTCGGTGACGTTTGGTAGCCACTGAAAGGAAAATGGACCTACCACATCCGATTTGACTTAGGTAAACGCCATGTCCACTCAAATTGAGGTCTCCAATGAGGCCTTTGAAGCACTCATCGATGACAGCAGCAATGACCTACCCTCTAGACATGCGCATGTCTCCTTCAGAGACTCCTGGGGTGGACTTGACTCTGACAAGATTCAGGCCATGTTCGAGCACAGTCATGGCGCATTCAGACAGCATGCCCCACCCCTGATCGTGGGCGTGGCTGGCGACAATGGTGACAGTGACGAGGAGCACTTCGCAGACATCCTTGACAGTGTCTTCCTCCACCCACTCCATATTCCCAGAGCCCGCCGAGTGCCTGTCCCCCAGTCACAGACTGCAGCTTCGACATTCGGAAACCAGCCTGGCTCAGCCATCTATGAAAGCCTAGTCTTCAAAGTGGTGGCTCGTCATTTTCAGGACCAGACCCTGACCACCTCCCAGGAGACACCCACGCCCCTGCCTGTTGGATGACCTCAACGCAGCTCTTGCGGGTGCACAAGAGGAAGTGAGGTCTCCAAGGCAGCAGCATGACCAGCTCCTCATGGTGGTTGCTGGCCAGTTGGGAATCCAAGCACAGGAGCACGGCAAATCTGCCCCGACTGGCGCCAACACTGCATCCAACAAGTGTTGCAGTGCAGGTCCTGAACCAGGTGCCATCATCGTGCCTCTGCCACCCTGTGATGCTGTACCTGCTGAGATCACTCAGCTCTCTGAGTCCGAGGCCAAGGGAGCACTGAGTGTGAGTGCTCTGTTGTTGTCAGTGTGACCCCTGATCTGATGTCTCCTGATCAGGCTCTCGTGCATTCACTTCATGTCTTACCGAGCGCTCTGGCTGACCTGGCAATTTTGGCACCATTACAGAGTGCACTACCCCCAACGCCCGGTTGAGAGCACAACGTGGCGTCCATCGTGCATGCACTGAAGTTCCTTGGCATGGTGGATGAGCTGGTGTGGTGATGCACCTCGTTCTTGTCTGGACCTCACACACTGTGGCCCGTGTTTTTCAAGAAGAATATGGTTGTGCTTGCCTCCCAGCTTGAGCTCTGGGAGTGAGCTGTGTGGGCGACTGTCGTGAGCCTGATGATGGACAGCGTCCACCTTGTTGTCTGTAGATCTCCACTTATATTCTTGCAATGGGCGTTCATCATGTGTACGCGTTGTGTGGGGAGTGTTTCAAAATGAGAGCAAACACCTGCTTGAGACCCAGATGGTCCCTGTTGTTCACTGTGTTGGCCCTCCCACCGCCCCCCCCCCGCCTGATAGCATTTATTGCAATACCAATGCCATGTTCGATGCCAGATGGTTCAGTCTCCTCAGGTCAGCCATTGGGTTCCGTCATCCAAACCTGAGCCTTATTGTCACCATGGCAAGAACCTGCTATATGTTTCCCACCATCAAGAAACACCAGGGAGGATACAAGTCTGCTGCAGCCATCAATTTGGCATACAATATCATCTTCAAAGTAAGTCAGCAATCACACCAATGTACCCATGAAGATCGCTGTACTCACTCGAAGGCCGTTTCCCATTGTTGCTTTGTGCTTCATCCTGCACTATACTCCCCCGGGTGGCGCCATCCCCTAGTGGACTCTATTCTTGAGTGTTCCTAGGCTGTGGTCAGTCTTGGACAAGGTGGTACTTCAGCTGTAATAAACCACCTTTTTTCAACCAGTGGCGGGCCAGCACCACAGTGATAAACAAAATGAATCTGCGCAGCAAATGGTAAAACATCAACGGTGTCGATGAAGTGTCGCCATGTGCACCCCATAAATTGCAGTTGAACTAGTAACCCAGGCGCATCTAGCAGAACAAACATGCGTACGTCTTCACAATGGTCTTTGCAAAAACTTCATCAATGGCCGCTGACAATGCACAGGTAGGGGTCAATTTTGAGGAAGGAGTCATGTCAGTGGAAGATGCCTGCACCAAGTGTTGGCAATATACTAACCTATCGCGATGGAGTTGACTGCCAACTCCTAATCAAATGGAAAGGCAGGATCAAGAGGACACTGGAGCCACGGATGTACGAGCACCAGATTGTCCAGGTTAGACAAGTCCTCCACTGTCTTGATCTTGACGAATCGTATAGCACCATGACAGAGTCAACAGCTTTCAAGGATGTCTGCAGTTCCGTCACCAACCCTCCCATCTTGCCACCTTTGACTGATGATGGAGTTTGATCGCCTAGGCGTGTAACTCCGCTGTGATGACCTTGCGAATGATGAGCGTATCTGTTCCAAGTCTAATGTGGGTAAGGTCAAGGAGCCGTTCAATAATGACCACGATGACCTACTCTCTGAAGGTGTCATATGCATGCCGAATGGTGGCATTAATCTCGATCTTGGAGATGGTCTGGGCGATCTCTAGGAGACATGGCATATTGGTGTTTATATCAATGATCTCACGGCCATGTTCGTCGATGGCGCATGCCATTACAGTCGCTTCTGTGCAATGATGGTTTGTTGTATTGCAGATGAGCTGAATGACTTCGTCGAATGAATGTTTGTCATCATTCCAAATAACAATGGAGTATTGGTCTCTCTGCATGGAGTCTGCAGTAGGCTGAAGCTGAAGATCAGCCTCATTTGAGGGCACACTTGGTTCATCTGGAGAGGAGTCAAATGTCAAGAAGAAAATCAAGGGCATAACCAATGGTGTGAGCCATGTTATCCCTGAGTTCTGGAGGAAAGGCAGCGCAGAATGGATAATGAGGGACCGGAGGGATGTCTACATCGGAGATGGTCCTTGGAAGCTCACAGCAACCACCTGACTATTGTGCGATGAAGAAGCTGACATTATGGTCCTTGTGAGGGCTGGAATGGAAGCAGCGACTGCAAAGAACACAACTTTCATCAAGGGCGCAATCTCTAATGGAAGAGGATTAAGGAGGCAGGAGAATGGGAGGCATGGTGCTCACTTGCACTGGAAACAGTTCTCTCCTTTGGTGAATATGTGGCCACAAGGACGACCCAGCACAATTGGGTGTTCTGAGCCTGCACCTGCAAAGGCGAGATCTGACCAAGAGTGGCATGCATGGGGAGACTGGAGTTGGAGAGAGGAAGGAAAAGATGGGCGTATGGTCCCCAGAAAGCATTGTAAAGCTCTGACAGGATCTCTGCGCAGGTTGCAGGCATGAATATGTATTTATGCGAGCCAGGTATTGTTTTGAGGGCAAAGCGGAAACGAGACAGAGGATCGGATGGCTGGTCGTGTGGATTCATAGTTGGAGGGAATTTGGAGTTGAAGAAACCCACAATTCCAGACATGGTTGTGGATGTACTGCCCGATAACGGTGGCGGCAGCAGCGACGACGACAAGGGTAATGTTAATGATGGTTCATGCAATGCGGCGAGCGCGCTCTCAATCCAAATCTTGAGTCCACTACCATCCCAAAGGTTCTTAGGGAGGTGGATGCGGTGCCCACTGGGCACCACCATGATGGCCAGCTTTGGTTGGTGGTCACGGCATCATCAGGCCAACAAACAAAGGGTGTGTAGTGCTGTTTGGAGTGGGCATTCGAGTAGACCTCACTGCCGCTTCCAAGAACAGAAAATACATCGTCAGTGGAGATGACCGTGGAAAGGTGACAGTTTGGGATGTGGCGATATATCCAAGTTGGAAGGTGGGAGAGTTGACAGGAGAGGGAAAGATCAGAGTGCTAGACACCTCCCTGGATTCGTTGCGCATTGCGCGTGGATCAGAGGATGGGGCGGTGGTTGTACGGTGCACCGATGAAAAGGAACGACGCGTGGGCCCACTGAAACACCAAGGCTCCAAGTCACCAGTTTCATTGGTCAGATTCTCACCCACAGGTAGTCGCATTGCCTCTGCTTACTACATCGTTGGCCAGGATAACTGCTCAATTCGGATCTGGCATAGTCACTCCAGAGCACTACTAGAATCCCTACTTATCGCTCAGTCGACTTACTCAATTGCTTGGTCCGGTAATGGCCAGCGACTGTTTGCCAGTGGCCTTGGTGGTTCGGTCAAGCATTTCGACACCATAACTCAATTCCTTCTTCTTGAGTGGGGAGTCTCTTTTGGTGACCTCACAACCTCTCTTTGCACAACCCATAATGGTCAACTTACTTTTTGTCTCTGTTTCGTCAGGATGCACAAGCAAAATGGATGTACAGGATATATTGAAGAAACCTCCTGGTAAACCCCTCCCCCCTGTAATGGGGTGTATACTGCAAGCGTCTCGCTGGATGGCATGTATCTCACTAGTGGCAAGGAAAGCGGTATTGGTATATGGAACCTCTCGACTGTTATTGGTAGATTGCACCACTTCCACATAGGCATACGTGATCTCAACGAGTTCTCAGATCTAACTCCCCTCCTCAGCGCCTCTCTCCCCTGACCAGGCAGTCCGAGCCCGTAAGTCAAGCCCTTCAGATTGGGTCTTACCTTCACTTACCATACCTTGGGTGCAGTTTACGTATACTGGTAATGTGGTATATGAAGCATGGAGGAGCAGAAAATTGGCAATGGTTGAGGAAGTACTGTCAAAGGAAATTGAAGGTCACTGCCATCGTGACCTCATTTGGTATGAACATGCTAATTGTGCTCTTGCTCAGGTCCGGCAAAGAAACTGGACTGTGGATGTTGGAGAATGCTAATGCAGCCACGGTAACTTGATCTTCACCTATGGTGTTATACTAATCTAGATCCACCCACAGCATGTTGATGGTCAGACGCCACTAGTAGCTTACGTCACGAAGGGTCTCACACTCAACAGGCAAGGTAATGTTGGTAAGGCAATGAGTGTATTTGGGTCAGCACTTTGTGGTCGCAGCGGTGGCACCAAACACTTCGTTGAATGCGCCAAAGTAAGATGCACCATTCAGATGGATCTTTCATTTAAATGCTACGTGCCTAGTCCATCGCCTCTCTCAGTGCTGAATATATCAGTGGAGTATATTACGAACCTGATATCCCATTCGATTCACCACTGCATTGATTGGTTAGGGTAGGTGTGATGTGCACTCCATCGGGGTTTTCAGTGTTAACAACCGAATGTGCAGGCATGGGGGCATTTTTTACCCGCTGTCTTCTTCTAGATAAGATCAGTAGAAACGCTAAGAAACACTTACCAGACAACCAATCTTATCTCCACGGATAGTAAACCTTTAGCGAGGTGAAGAGAGTACTCTTCCCTGGTCGAGTTGGTACTAGAAATAAGTATCAATCTCGTAGAAAGGGGTTGACTATCAGGTACGTGGTTTGTTCGTCAATCATCAATGAGGTTGAGGGTGATTGGGGGTTCAGCAAAGCTGTTGAGGGTCTGGGTTTCAGTTGGGGTGGTGTACGAGTTGTACAATGGATAGTTGGAGAAATGGTCTAGACAACTCTCAGGTTGCTAGAAGGGTACTCGGTAGTGACTAGGGTTACTTCCCTAAGATGCCAATTAGCTCCAGTCGATTAGGAATGCTCAATTGGGTAGGTAGCGTAAATACGCTTCACTTTTGCTTACTGATTCACACACGTCACTTAGTCACACAGAACAGCTTTTCCTAAACTGAATCTATTATGCACTAAGGAGTTGGCAATCAGCTTATATGTGCTCGAGTCGACCCTTTCCCAGGGTACTAATGAACTATTAGGTCTCCCTACTAGCTGGGGATCTATTCCCTTTAGTTGCTCGCTCTGGGGTTTTCTCCCTAAAGGTGTCCTAACTGTCCCTATCCTAAGGGATACAGTATACTCCTAACTTGGGTCTAAGTAGTTCTATTTATAGCGTGGGAAACTTCTCTACACAGCCTCTCTGTTTGTTTGTAGAGGGGTACTCTTGTGAGCACTCGTTGGTTGAGATTTACTCAAGTAGGAACCTTTTTCCTAAAAGAGGGAACCTGCCAAATGGGGCTGAATCGCGCTCCTTATATAGTAGTTTACATGTGGCTGTGCTACCTTCGGTTCCGAGGTGGCTGTGCCAAGATATGACTCATACTGACTCATATTGACTCACTTTGACTCAACCTGTCAGAAAATGACTTGCAATGAGCTAAAAATAGCCTTTGGCTTGGCAATGACTCATGCTGTGCAGGTCACATGATCATTTTGCTAGTCTAGGGGCAGTGCTTTGGCTAATCCTCATTTGACTCACTTTGACTCATATTGACTCATTATGACTCATGCTGTGCAAGGTCACATGATCTGAGTCAGGTGATTCGCAACTGAGGTCACATGCTCCAATCGCTTCTCTGACACTTGGCTAAGTACTCAAGGGTAAAAGAGATATTAAGAAAATGGTTTGCTAAGTAGTTGTAGGTAGTAATAAGAGTAGGTTGGAAGAAAACATTTTGTTTCTCCACAACCTGTGAATGAACAAATAAGGAAAAATAGGGATACATACTAGACACTATGGTCCATATGTCCCTCAATTAGCTAAGCATTTGGACCGTGGGAATATAGTAAAAACTCAAATCTCGGGTCAAATGTCTAACATCACATATACAATAACTATGTATCCGCATCCAAACAGTTTGGTGCAGGTCATCCGCAGGGAACAGAAAACAATCGTCCCCGATTGTTCATTCAATCAAGGATAATCAAGTTGGGGTCTTCCATTAGCCCTTTGCTGTCCCTGATTAGGAGGGGGAGCTTCTTCCTCCTCTGGTTCAGGGGATGGTTCATTCTGAGTCAATTCACGAAGAACTCTCTCCATGTCTGCTATGGGTGGAAATGGGGGTTCTAATAAATGAATTAACTCCATTCTGTCTTCTAACAGTCCATGCCTAATCGGGTCAACCTGCCTAATTTGGAAATATAGGTCATTATGATACCGATTACAAAGACGGGCATGTCTGTAGATTGCGTGGCAGTAGATACAATGCCATTGCACTGTAGGTGTTCCTCGGTTGCGACCTTGAGTAATCACTTGTACAGTAGCATGGTATCGAATTTGGTTATCTTCTCCTTGCTCACGAACATGGTGCATGAGCTCAGTATGTAGGAATTGTAGGATATGTTCGAGTAGTTGCTGTTGTTTGCGAAGTTCTAGTACCTCCTCCACTACTCCATTAGCTTCAGCCATTTGTGTCTGACGGTATTATGGCTGTTGCTTTCTGTAAGGTAATATGCCTATGTTTGGGTCAGAACTCCCTATTATTTATGATGGTATTTAGGGGCACTGATCTCCAATGGTATGTAGATTCTGAAGATGGGAATTAAGGTATTGGCTGGGCCTTTACAGAGCTAGGGGAGACTTCTTGACTAGTAGCTAGTTCAAGATTGAGAGATAATATTGGTGATATCGGCTAAGGTACCTCCGTTAACTTGAGCTTTGTGCTCTGGAGGGTCAGGATCTGGTGGTGGGGATTGCTCTTGTTCAGTGAATTGACGAAGGATCTCAGCTATGGTCCTTCCTGCAATTGGTGGGAATGGTGGTGATAGCAAATCCACAAGTTCTGTTCGCCTTTCTTCTTCTGGCAGATCTCTGTCAGCTTCTGAACTCCTTATTCAGGTAGACAGGTTGTTGTAGGTTTCAACAAATACTGTAGCATATTGGTAGATGATTAGACAATGCTGACAATGCCAATCAGCCCAAAGGGTTCCTCGTTCTCTCCCTTCGGTCTCTACATGTACAGTAGCATGATAATAGGAGGGAGTATGATCATCATCTCGTATGGTGTGATCATGCAGCCAATCATGTAGTGTGTTGATGATTCGATCGCATAGATTGTGATGTAAGCCTAAGTTCCAAATAGTTACATCCATGTCAGCTGGTTCTGCCATATTGCTAATGCTCCTTATTGTATATAACGATATTTAAGGGCAATAGGTTTCCTACAGCAAGAAGGGGACTGTAACAACTACAGATGTACTGGGAATGTCGTAGGAAGTAAGAGGTCTGAGGTACACCTCGTTTAGTGTCGGTGTAAGGGTGGGGAAATAGTATACTGGAATGAGGTGATCTGGACACTTATCTACTCGAAGCCGTCGATCTATCCGTAACCGGAACCGGTGTATCAAAGACTGTACAGCAGTTAGGCAGATAAGATCAAGGGGAATACGAAGTAGGAATTTGTCCGGGACTTTATCGGCTGAGGGGTAATAGTGGGGCAAGGGGGTAAGTTGGACATCGATGCAGTCTTGCCAATGCCCGGTGACGCGTGATAGGTGGCCAACAAATATTGGCTCTTCCTCCATCCAGGTGTAGAGTGCGATTTGATCGTCGCTGCTGGGAGGGCAAATGAACTCGTGCCCCATGGCATAGCCAGTGTGGGCGCTGAGTTTGTGCACGTAAACGAACGTGCCGATGGCTCGGTTGTGATGGAAACACAGGTTTGCAGCCATGATTGTCTTCTCAAAAAGGGATAAGTCATGTTGTTGGATGGCAAGTTGTGCTTACCGGTGGCAGGATTGATGGGATGTGGTGGGCAATGGCGGAATGTGGTAAGTTCTACAGCTTCAACGGTCGCCTAAGTAATATACGCGGCTAGATAGACTCTATCGGCGATATCCGTAGTAATGCTGGGTCAATTGTCTCTGAATCCTGCTCTTGGTTTGATGAATTAGGTAACACATACGGCACATCTTGCGAATATATCGTTCGGCCTTGTAAGTTCCAGCCAGACTCAGTAATAATACCATTGTTCGGTGCCCTTCCCGGTGTACTCGTCGAGAATGGGTTTCCAAGACTCCATTCAGTAGAGCCAGATCTCTCAATATCCTCTGCTGCGCAAACTCGTTGTTCCTCATGCGGGGTGGAGTATGGGGATATGGGGGCGGATCTTGCTCCTGTGGCCCTTGATGGGCCTGTCCAGGCACATTCGGCATGTCCGGATCCCTTAATATATTGTAAGAATGGTTCCTGAATGGGTTGTTGCTGTTCGACATTGTTTCGGCCAATTTCAGATGAGTCTCGCGTTACAGCTGGACTTGTTAGGTAGTCTGATATTGTGCTTCCTTGACTAGGGTCTAGGGCTTTTAGGATGTACTTCTCTAATGCCCGTAGTTCTTCTCTATCGTGTTCTATCTGTTGTATGTTCTTATAAGCAGATCTACACTCAGTACACTCAGTAGCTGAGGGTATTACTATGGTCTCCTCTAGGCTAATCCTAGGTATGGTTATATGATTCGTGTGAGTGGTTGGCTTGGCTAAGGGTGTAAGACCAAATGTGGAGTGGTAAATTCGGGTGGGGTGCTCAGTAAGCAAGTGAGCTACCCAATGATAGGTAACTTGCCGTAATCAATTCTGAATATGTAAGTTCTGTCGGTGGAAATGAACTTGCCACTCTGATAGGGTACTGGTGCTATGTGTGGTCTCCGTTGATGTCTGACTCTGTGTCAGATCTGTCGCTATCAGCGGTATTAGGCTTTGAGGATAGTTTATTGAGTTTGCGCTCATAGTCTTCTCCATCTTCTGATGATGCTTCTTCTTCGTCTGTGGTTACCTCAAGGTCTTCTCCCCTTTTATCTAACTGTGTTAGGGAGTGCCTCTGTATGTAAGGTATTACTCTGAATGCTGCAATTGGTCTAACCAGTTGAGCTCCGTCAACTTCTGCTAGTTTGTAGCTTCCTCCTTGGGTTTGTCTGATGACTTTGTATGGTCCTAGATACCTGGGCTTAGTTTTCCTGTTCAGCTCTTTCTCAACTGCTGTATTTCTGATTAAGACTAAGTCTCCAGGGGCATAGCTTCCTTGCACCAATCTGGTTTCAAATCACTTTTCAAATTGGCGCTTAGAGTTCAATCTAGAATCTCGTAAGGTTGCTATGGCTCTTTCCAGATCTTCTTCTCGTCGTTCTATTTGCCTTATACGTAGTGCTAATAATTTCTCATGGGAAAGTTCTTGGTCAAAACCTTCAACCAAGAAGGTTGACTTCCATAAATCAAAGGGTAATACTGGATCAACTCCATGTAAAAGGTAATATGTAGAATATCCTGTTGATCGTCGTACAGTAATATTGTCTGCAAATAAGGCTGCTTGCAGCTTGTCTGGCCACAAGTGTATCTTTCCTTCACAAGCCTTCACTAAAGCTTCTCTAATTGCAAAGTGGCCTTGCTCAACCACTCCATTAGCTTGTGAATTGTAAGGGCTAATAAACACTTGAGGTATTCCATGTTGTGCAAGTATGTCCGATAGAGTTCCTTTGAATTCTGGTCCATTATCTGTGACTATCCTTCCCACACCTCCATACCTGTATATAATATCATCTAGCACAAACTGGGCCACTGCTCGGGCAGATGCTTGTCGTAGAGCTTTGCCTTCGACATACTTAGATAAGTCATCTCTGGCTAGTACTATATAGCGATACCCTTTTGCTATAGGCATGTGCATGATATCTATATGAACCTTTGTGAATACAGTAGCTGGTGGTGGGGTAATAATGGGAATATGGACTTTAGCAGTATTCCTAATCTGGCACTCATGGCAAGACTTGACATGATGCCATACATCTTGGTACATTTGAGGCCAATAGAAGCGGAGTCTGAGGTTTTCCCAGGTGGCTTTCTCACCATGGTGACCTAGTGACTCATGGGCTTGGCTCAAGATCTGTTTCCGCTTGCTATGGTCAAATATCACTAAGAGGGGGTGTCCAGATTTGGTTCACTTGAATAGGCGTCCTGCCTTTACAAAGTACTTGGTAACCTTTCGTAGAAACTTATTAGTGACAGGTTTCGGCTCGGGATTTGTCAGATATTCATATATCTGCCTAAGGGTAGTATCTTGATTCTTTTGGGCAGACAGTACATATGCTGTCATGCTCCTAGAGATACCTTTCTCTATACCATTGCTCTTACGCAATCTGGGTCCATAATGTGCGTAGAACAGGGCAATTTCATCAAGCCAACTATCATCATATGACTCTACCTTGGCTTGGTCTTCAAGTGGCCTTCGGAATAGTGCATCTGGTGCTTTGAACTGTGTTGCAGGTACATGAACAAGGGTAAAATCAAACATAAGGATTCCTTGAATCCATCTGTTGATTACTGCATTTGGTTGCAATTCAGGCTCATTTAGCATTCCCTTGATATACTTGGCATCCACCTCTACTATGAGGTTCTTAGCTCCAATTACATATAGGCGGAAGTGTCATAAGGCTCGGAATAAGCCAAATAGTTCCAGCTTAGGTTGGGAGTAGGTAGCTTCCACTAAGGAAAAGGGAAGTGATCCATATCTAGAGGGGTGGCGTTTACCATGCTCATCTATTTGTGACAGAATCATCCCTACCCCCATATAGCTAGAGTCTACTGATAGCACTATTGGTCGTCCACATGTATAATCTATAGGTAGGAGTGCAGGTGCTGTCGTAATCAATTCCTTCAAAGTCTCAAAGGCTTCTTGACATTCTTCTGTCCAAACAAAGGGTACATCCTTCTTCCAGGTAGAAGTTATACTTCTTGCTATCTGGGAGTAATTAGGAATCCATATGCGAACTGTTCCACATAGGCCCATGAATTGTCTGGCTTCTGTAGCACTTTGAGGGGTAGGCCATTCCTTTATGGTCTTTACTCGTTGTACGTCAGGTTCTCTTCCATTGATTCCTACATTCTGGCCAAGTATTACTACTTGAGGTTGGCAGATTTGAAGCTTCTTTCCATTGAAGGTTCCTCCAGCTTCTGCCAAACGATATAAGATTCGATTCAAGTCTTCTGCATGTTTCCAGATATATTGTCGTATTCCTGGTCTTTCTGGTAGAACTGCAGGGTTCCCATCCTTATCAGGATAGGTGGTAAGTGGTCCTCGTATTGGTGCATCGTCAATGAATACATTCATTACTTGCTTGGCGATTTCATCTTGGAATATAAACACCATGCATTCTTGAAATTCTGAGGGTGAATTGGTGTATCCAGTGGGTAATGAGGTTATCTGTAGTAGTCCTAGTGGGGTTTGGAAGGCTGTCATGTCGCGACTAGCTTGATCCATCTTTCTTGCATCAAAGCCCCAATATAGGTCTAGGACTGTAAAGCACTTTCCTCCCAAGAACTGGTCTACAAATTGATCCAGGTGAGGGGGGATTGATGATTCCTTGATGCTAACTGCATTTAGTGGTTGCAGATCATGTACTATTCTTAGTTTCTGCTTCTCTTCATTCCATGTACAGAACCATCGTGATCTATAGGGGGATTGGCAGTATTCATAGACTCCTGCTCTTATCTTAAGTTGCAGCAGATCTATGATTCGTTGTCGCAATGCAGGGGCAAGTCGTATGCCTTTCTCCTGCCATGGCTTATGCGGTACGTGAGGTATCTTGTAGGGGCTAAAGTACTCTTCCTTAAGAGTTCCCCTATCCTCATCTTCAAAGGCTATGGCTGCTTCATTCTTGATCAGCGTATAGATAAACAAATCGCATTCTTCAGGCCACAAGAATTGATAGGATTCCATGTCCTTCAATATCTTGTCTATTCGTGCCTGGGTAAGCTTCCGAGTGGGCCTCTGTAGGCCAAAGTGTACATTCAGGGGTTCCAATGTTATCATTGGATCGTATGGTATTGTTCTGGTGACCTTAAACTCCTGGGGAATTGCGGTAGAGATTGGCTTGATGCGTTGATCAACCCTCTTATATGCTCCGTAGGTTTGTACACACGAGTGTGATCTTGATCGGGTAAGTAATCTTATAGACTCTGCATCTAGATTCTTGGGTAAGTACCGATCCATACTATGTTCTTCGTATATTGCCTTGGTAGTCATCGCCTTGATGTGTATGTCTCCTAATGGTTCCGCTGCTTCGTTAGGCAGGCAGTTACTAATAGCTAATACGCCCTTCTTAGGCGTGTCGTCCTAATACGGTGTGAGATCTGTCCCTTAGATGTCACACGTAAGAGTCTAGTTCCTATGGTAGTCCGTAGCTATGCCTATATATGGTCTTAGGATCACACGGGATCTGCCTAGGCCGAATAGCTATACTCTACACCTCTAGTACTCCCGTTTTACCGTAATAGGGAATCCTTCTATTCACAGTTGTATTCACTGTACTCGTGGTGTTAGCTCCGTGCTATTGCCAGCATAGCAACAACTATGTATTCTCTTTCGTAGTTTAGTGAGGTTGCGCTCGTTGTCTCGTATGACTAGATGGCAAGGTTATTGTGTATTCGTGTACCATAGTCTACCTAAAGACTCGGTTTATGTCCTCGTATAGCTTTCTCTGTGTGTGGAGCTGGTTTCCACAGGGAACGGAAATACTTTATAGTTGGGTTATTCTTATGGCCAGTCAACCGTTTGACTTCTCTACTCATTCGGGCAGGGTTTCGCTCACACTTTCCATGTTGTCGTAAAGGGGATACAAGAGGGGGTATGTAGGAATATGGTAACGATACAGTAAGGGTGTCCTTCATAGCTATAGTAGGCGGGGATGGACACTTTCCCCACCATCAGATCAGGCGCTCTCGCACTGAAAGTTCTGATGGGTTACTGTTATCTACCATAGTTACGAAAACATACCTCTTGTATGTCCGACTGTTCCAATCAAGGGGGTTGGCGATGCTTGTCCTAGTCGGCCTCTCCCATACGTAGAGCGCGGGTCTAGGAGGGGTGGGTGGTTCTCTAGTAAATCAGTGAGGAGTGGAGTAGATGGGGCATACCTGGTCCTATGTGCCTCAAGCGATGGTGGGGGGGAGGGGAAAAGTCCACCCCACGGTTGCTAAGGGCGAGGCCAGGTTTATAAACCATCTGGTCAGATCTTAAAGTGTTCGGCATATTCCTTAAGCGAGCACAGTCTGGTAGGACGTAACTTGATAAGCGAAATGAATATCAGCATGTCTGCTGAGTGTCTATCCTATTTTGGGACCGCTGATCCATAGCTTTGACAAGGCCGCAAAGTTCCTTCTTGATTTGGGAACGGCATTTTGTCTTTCCTATTTGGGAGCAGGGTCCTAATCTTTCGGATACAATGTCTGTTTTGTGTGATTCATCTCGGGCTGTGTCGGCCTCTACTTTGTATACCTAGTCCCTTGGATATTGTATTTAATGTACCTTAGTGTCAGTCACAACTCGTTGCCCTTGACAATACACTTGATTGCGGGCTACACTAGTGTGCAAAACACTTGCGCGCGTCTGGGGTGCGGCACATCGTAACTATTCGTACATACAAGTATCCATCAAACATAGGTAGCGACGAACTAAAAGTATAGTCATAGAGGTCACGGGAGGGGACGAACAGACGAGAGAAACGAAGTACAATTGATAATACAGTCTCGGGGACGGGACTGTCAATGGACGTCACGGAACTGTCAAGATATGTCACGGAACTGTCAAAACGATCGAGCCTGGAGCGCGACTGCGCTCGGGTCTCAGTTCACTATCTGAAGAAAAGATAACACATATCAAGCGTCGAAGATGCTGGTTTTTCCAAAAATTATGAATGATAAGCATAAAAAGGTAAAACGAAACAATAGTTAGTAACACTAGACGGGGATCGAGGTATACTCGATCAGTCCCTGAGGGACAGACGGCGGCGCGACGATCTCCGAGGTGCCGTGTTGCCAATAGAAATCTTCTTGTTTGGCACGAAGTCGGCGCGCGTCGCGATAGAGCGACTGCGCTTCTGTTGTGCGGTGACCGGCGAGGGAGTTGGGATCGTCGAGATGGAAGTTGTGTAAGAGCTGGGTGACAAGGTCTTCGTCCGGGAGAGGGATCTGTAAGATCTGATCAATAAGATCAGCTAGTTCCGTCTCACCCATGAAACGGAGCGTTCCGCTTGCTGATCGGAGGAATCCGATCTCTTCGAGAGTGAAGAGGGGATTGGCTGATGGTGCGCGTTGCTGGAAAAACTCGCCTCAGTGAACCGAGGCGGGAGCAATGGTAGTGCCGTCAATAAATATCACTGCCGCGGTCTCTTGCAGACAGTTGTATGCCTGCGGAAGAGTTAGTACGGCTAGGATAGAATGTAGGACGCTATAAGCGTCTGCGCGAAAACGGCGCATGTCTTCGAGATGGCGGTGATGGTCGATCTGGAGGCGGAGGACGTGGAGTTCGTAGGATGGGGTGCAGCCGAAATATACTGTAGGGGGGTGACGCATCAGTTGCTCGCTCCTCGGCGCTCCGTCCCAGTTGCAGGTTTTCTCCAGATACCTCCTTAGCGATAGATAAAAAGTTGTTGTATGGAATATCGCCGCGTCAATGTACGGCGATGCGATTTTTCCCTCAGGCGGGGAAGGGTGATAATCTGGGTTGTACTCGAAAGGCGGCTGGAAGTAAGTTGTCCCATAATTCCCGTTCATCTTGAACGAGTTAGTTCCGTTGAACTGTCCTTCCCCGAAGGGAAGGACTCCAAACCTCTGACTCGTCTGCGTATGGAATTGATTGGGGTCGAATATACCCTCCATGAGAGGGTTAGATCAGCTGAAAAACATTTTCCTAGGGCGGTCCAGGTCTCTGCTAAGCGGCGATGGGTACTGGGATAGGTCGGAGCTCCATGTCGACGAGGAGGAGGAGGTACTCCCGGTCTCCGATCGATTATCTTCATCGACGACTTGCTGATCTGTAATAAAAATCAGTGATGGAGTCGGGGTGACGACGTACTCTGATCGTGGCGTAAGGTGCCCGTCCTCCTTGGACGGGGTAAGAAGAAAGAACCTCCCCAACGATGGGGAGGTAGTCGGCGGCATATTTGTTAGTCCTAAGTCCAACGTTCTCTCACCCGGTACCTTCCTCGGCCGATCGTCAGCATCTTCATCGGCGATCTGCTTCTCTTCCCGGGCTCGACTGAACTCGCGTCGCAATTCACTTGTATGGAGGAGGGAAAGGAGGGAAGAGGGATCGTCTTGTTGGGGAGGAGGGGTGAGGATGGGAGGAGGCAGTGCGCAGCTCTCCTGGTCAAGGAGGTAGTCGAGCTGCGCTTGGTAGCCGGGGAGGAAGGGAGCGGTACAATGACCTAATCGGGTAAACATCGCGTAGGGGACAGGGGATGTAATCTTTCGGGCGTCAGTCGGGTAGCGCCACAGTGGGTAGACTTACCCGACGCTTATTGGGTTCCGTGTCCACTTTGGGTAATTCCAGTGGGAAGTATGTAGACTAATTGGTAATTGCTGTCTACATTATTCAGCATAGGTCGCAGTGTAGCATACTGCGCTGAGTTTAAAACAATGACGTCGGCTAGGCAATTATTGATCGGGGCGTGCACAGGCGAGGCAAGCGTCCCGAGTCGTGCATTATCGAGTTTGGGCGGGGACTGCCCATAGCTCGTGAGGGATGGTTCGGGTTGGAATATGGTCTGATAAGCGTCTGCTAGGTGGTAGGAATATTTCGGCATCGTGCCCCAGAGATTCCCTCCCTCTGGGGACTCACTGATTAAATATTCTTTGTACTATAGTCGGGCTGTGATCTTCTTGCGCCTCAAGCTCCGGGCACGCTTCCATATTTGGTTCATTTCGGATCTCCGGCTTCCACTACCTTTTCCAAATAAGATCAAGTGGAGCTGCGCCCTCCTATTTTCGGCGCACTGCCATTTTTGGCAGCCGACGGCTGTACAAGAATTTCCATGGTCCGATTATCTTTGCCGTTAACATAGCTAAATCTTAGGTATGTTCCATCTAATCTCTCGTCAATGGAGACAAAGTTCTGCCACTGCCAAGGGCGGCTGAGTAGTATGTCGAGGGGACAATCTGTAGATACCCAAAAGTTACTATGAGTAGTTAGTCCTCCTATCTGAATAGCTAGATTGGGAATTAGTCCTTTTAATTCACCGTTACCTCCGTTCGCATCATGGAGTGTTAAGCTAGCGTCGATATCCATCGGTACTTGCAGTTTCTCCCATAGTTCCCTAGTAATGATATTAACTTCACTACCAGAGTCTACTATGGCACTGTACACTTTATTAGCTATGCGGACAGGAACTGTCAGTAACGGCCCATGGTCCTGGCTCATTCTGACATGATACGCTTGTAAAGCGGCGTTAGCCGATGTCACCTGTCGAAATCTAATTTGATCGGCCAACGCTTGTGTCAATTCCCGCGAGTTACCTAATATTTCTCCCACGGTCAGTTCTACCTTAGTGCCGAGTATCTTAGTCAGCACGTCACGAGGATTTGTGGCAGCGGATAACTCCGTGTGTCGCACTGCCACGTTTCTGGAATGTTCCTTAGAAGGCTGTACACTCGCATGGGGTTTATTTCCATCAACTCTTTCGGGAAACTCCGCGCTCCTTCCTTTTTCGTCATTCCCTCCCCACTTCCTCTCAGAGATGTCTATCATCTCTACGTCTTCATCATTGCGCACATCGGTGCGCGCACGTTGAGCATCCTTTGACGCACTTGTCGAGGGCGTTGTTTCTTGATGAGGTAAGTCGATCATTTTCGATCGCTCGTCGCTGACATCATTCTTTACTTCCCGGCCTTTGGATGGCGCGGATGTTGTATTATTCACGTACGGTACAAACGGACTCGGTTAGATCTGTATTACATAATCACGTAGATAATCTTTGTCTCGACGCGACTCTACACCTCAGTCACTGACTCTATCCAGTACTGAGGTGAGATCCGTCTATTGTTACTTCATACCTTGTACTCATACATTACAGTGTACTTCTACAGGTGTGGAATACACTAGTCACTGACTCTATCCAGTACTGAGTGTACTTCTACAGGTTATGAGCCCTGTGCTCTAATCGCGAGAAAACCTCATAAACGATGCGCATATATTCACCGTAATGAGTACTACATCATCCGAGGAGATCAAGCTACCCAAGCTTGACGCGTCCGGTAAGGAGTGGGCCACTTGGAAGGTCCGACTCCAGGTTGTCGTGGCCAGTTGAGGACTTAGCGGGTACCTCCATGGCACGATACCTAAACCCATAGACCCAGCTGTCGGACAGCCGAGCGGGTGGACGGCGAAAACTCCTGGATGAGGTGAAAGCGGTCGCGGAATATACCAAGAACCTAACGACATGGACCGAGAAAGACGCGAAAGTCCAGCATATAATCGCCACTACGCTTCCTAACTTGCTCTTCATTCGCCTGGTTAACAAGAAGAGTGCTTTCGAGTACTTTACGACACTGAGCACCCTCTTCGAGCAGCGCTCCATCGTAGTTGGTGCAGAAATGCGCCGACAATTGGGCGAGCTGAAGCTGAAGGACGGCAGCGATGCGCGTGCGCATATAGACAGAATCATTGCGATGCGCGAAGAGCTCGCGTCGATCGGACGACCAGTGTCTGACGATGACCTCTTTAACATCATATATGCGTCACTTCCTCGTTCCTATAACCCCAGGCCTAGCATCGCTTTCGTCTACCATGCGTCTGCAACAGAAAACCATTACGCCCGACGACCTGATGGACATCGTTTTAGAGGAGTACGATAGACTTACTCTTCAGGACGGTGGCAAGTCCAAAGGCAAAGGCTCATCGGAGGACGCCGCTTTCGGAGCAGATGCGTCTAAGCGCGGAAAGGGACCACGCCAAAGGTTTCTTGGTACCTGCCACAACTGTGGATGGACTGGACACAAGAGCAGCGATTGCTGGGAGGACAGGCGGTGGAAAGGCTGGACAAGCTCCCAAAGGATGGAAACCACGAGGGAAGAAATCCAAAGACAAGGATTCGAAGGATGCGAAAGGCTCTGCCTCGGCGCATGCGGCAGATCAGCCTGACTGCGCATGGCTCGCGTCTCTGGACAATGAAGCACTTCTCGCACGAATGGATACAGCGAGCATCCCTGAGTTATACGATAGCGGAGCGTCGCAACACCTTTCTCCCTCACGAGAGCGTTTCATCAACTTCGTTTCTATCCCACCTAAGCCTATACGGGGAGCCGACAATGGCACTTTCAATGCAACCGGGAAAGGCGACTTACCCATCTACCTCCCAAACGGATCCTCTCGAACCTGGATTCTCTTGAAAGATGTTCTGTATGCGCCGAGTATGCGTGTTACTCTGGTATCGATTAGCCGTCTCACCCAAGCGGGGTGTCGTGCGGTCTTCGATGGATCCAGTTGTCAGATCTTCGATGCGCATAGAAAGCTTCTGGGGGAAGTCAGCGTCACGAACGGTCTGTATTGTACACAGCACATCTACAAGGTTCCAACTGTAGCAGCCGCAAGAGGAGACGAACAACTTACCATGAAGGAGCTTCACGCCCATCTGTCTCACATCAGTGCTCCTACCATCCGCGAGATGATGGCGAAAGGGATGATCTCTGGCGTTACGTTGCATCCAGACCACACCGATATGGATCAGTGCGTTGCTTGCGAATATGGGAAAGCAGTACGCAAACCTATCGGAACTATCCGTGAGTCAAGTCGTACAGCAGCACTTGGCGATGAGGTGCATACCGACGTATGGGGCCTGTCACCTGTCCAAACACCCGGAAAACGGAGCTATTACTGCTTGTTTACAAACAATCATACTCGCTATACTCGCATCAGCCTGTTGTTCGCGAAATCCGACACGTTCTCAGCGTACCTGGAGTTTGAGTCTTGGCTGAAGACACAGCATGGTGTCTCTGTCAAACGGCTTCGTTCCGATCGTGGGGGGGAGTATCTGTCTGACGAATTCTCTCGTCATCTAAAACATAGCGGGACGGAACGAAAACTCACCACACATGATACACCTCAGCATAACGGTGTAGCGGAACGACTTAATCGTACTCTCGTGGAACGTGTACGCACTGTCTTGCATGCGAGCGGGCTACCGAAGATGCTGTGGGGGGAAGCTCTTTTGCACGTTGTCTGGGTGAAGAACAGGTCAGCCACTCGAGCGCTGGATGGCAAAACGCCATACGAGATGCTGTATGGAAAGAAACCTCACCTTGGAGACTTGCCGATCTGGGGTGCGAAGTGCTGGGTCCTTGATCGTTCCGGATCGAAGCTGGATGATCGCGCTGTCGAAGGTCACTGGGTCGGATACGATTCAGAGTCAACAGGACACCGAATCTACTTACCGGATCGACGCGCAGTTGTTATCGAGTGCAATGTCACCTTCCAGCGCCGGGACAAATCAGCTTCGACTCGTCTCGAGGACACTGAGGGCAACTGACGTCCAGCACGAACCACCCGTTAAAACTGGCTAACAATGCACCTTCTGCCCCGGCACCTGATCAACTGCTCTGCCGACCATGTTGGTGGTGATCCCGAGAAACCGAACCCAAGTGGGGAGCCACTACGGCGTTCGGGTCGTCAGCGCTTTGATTCGGCGTATATCCGCATGTTATGGAGCGGGGATGGGACTCACGACGGACGAACAAGTGACCAAGTCTTGCCTAAAGGAATGCGCACCGTTGAGGACACGGTTGAGTGCGCTTCGATGGCGTGGGAACTTGATGACACAGCAGCTGTGTTTGCGCTGTTGGCCGGAAGTGCGGATGCTGAAGACCTTGAACCGGTGACCATCGATGAAGCCAAGACGCGGCCAGATTGGCCCAGATGGGAGGAAGCAATCAATGCCGAATTGAAGAGTCTAGACGATGCACATACCTGAAATGTGGTCGAACGTCCCAAGAACACTGAACGTTGTAAGCTGTAAGTGGGTCTTCAAGATAAAGAAGAACTCAGCGGGTGAAATCAACAAATACAAGGCGCGGCTAGTCGCGCGTGGTTTTACCCAGCAGTACAGTGTCGACTATGATGAAACTTATGCGTCCGTCGCACGCCTCGCCTCACTTCGGCTTATCCTGGCTATCGCGGCACTGCCGGGACTGGGACATAGACGTCTTTGATTTTCACAGTGCATTCCTCAATGGGAAGCTCGACGAAGATGAAGTAATCTTCATGGAGCTCCCACCCGGCTTCGATAAGCAAGGTCGCGATTTAGTCGCGAGACTTTGCGTCGCCATCTACGGTTCTAAGCAAGGTGCACTCAAGTGGTATCGTCGATTATGCAACACGCTACTCGATTTGGGCTTCACACGGATGGAGGCTGACTGGGGAATATTCGTTGCGACGATAGCTAACCACACCCTAATCCTCGCCTCGCATGTTGACGATTGTACGGTCACGGGAAGTTGCCCGACTATTATCAAAGCGTTCAAAGAGGAAATCGGCACACGTTTTAAGATCACGGACCTAGGACCAATCAGCTGGTTACTGGGGATGAAGGTTACACGCGACCGAAAAGCGCGTACAATATCTCTCTCCCAGGAATCCTACATCAACGCGATCTTGACCAAATACAACTTTGCCGACGCGAAACCCGTCGCGATCCCTCTCGACCCGCATGTACAATTGTCAGAATCGCAGTGTCCAAAGACCACGAGCGAAATCGCTCGTATGCGAAATATTCCGTATTGTCAAGCTGTCGGTTCTCTCATTCACCTTGCTACCGGTACTAGGCCGGACATCGCAGTTCACAACTTCGTTCGTTTCCCAGTTCAACGCCAATCCTGGATGGGACCATTGGGAGGCTGTAAAGTGAATTTATCGTTACCTGGTCGGTACGAAATCGCTCGCATTGACTTTTGGGACGCGGGACCAAGGCCTTGTTGGGTATGTCGACACGGATGGTGCTACTCAGGAGCATCGACGAGCCATCACTGGTTTCGCTTTCCTTGTCGACGGAGGGGCGATTCTCTGGGGTTCGAAGAAACAGGAGCTCATTACTCTCTCGACAGCCGAATCCGAATATGTCACTGCAACGCACGCTGCAAAAGAAGCTCTTTGGCTCCGACGTCTTATTGGGGAGATGTTCCGACCGCTGACACAACCGACGACCCTTTTCGGGGATAATCAATCTGCTATCGCGCTGACCCATGACTGGTAGCTATCATGCACGTACGAAACACATTGACATTCAGTTATCATTTTATTCAGTTTCACTGTTGAGGACGGTTCTATTCAGTTTTCTTTATTGCCCTTCGCACGACATGGTTGCCGATACTCTTACTAAAGCTCTTCCGAGCATTAAAGCTAAGCATTTCGCTCAGGAACTCGGACTACACCCTTCCAGTTTGAGGGGGAGTGTTGTATTATTCACGTACGGTACAAACGGACTCGGTTAGATCCATATTACATAATCACGTAGATAATCTTCGTCTCGACGCGACTCTACACCTCAGTCACTGACTCTATCCAGTACTGAGGTGAGATCCGTCTATTGTTACTTCATACCTTGTACTCATACATTACAGTGTACTTCTACAGGTGTGGAATACACTAGTCACTGACTCTATCCAGTACTGAGTGTACTTCTACAGCGGAAGTGTTCTGGATGTCGTCCCGTCGTTCAATCGACTTCGCCCGTTCGTTCTCACCTCTCGGAGATCCTTTCGGATCATCCCGAGTACCTGGTAAGTCGTTCTCCTTATTCTTTCGCCATTCGCGCTGGTATTGATCTTTCTTGTCAGATCGATCATTTCTTTCGTTTCGGCGGCTCGACCATGGACGTGACGCTTTCGTTAGCGTCGCCGTCGTGAGTATTAGGTGAGTCTTTAATCACCACCTCGTTCCGGCGCTGACTTCCTCCCAATTTCTTGGGAGGTAGATACACTCTGTCCATGATTTCTTTTTGGGCTGGTCTTTGCTTCGCACTGAGATCGCACGACGCCATAGCTCTGCAAGATTTCGTCTACGTCGTCTTCGTCATCCTCGTCCATCAGTAAGTAAGGTACGAATAATTTCTCATCATCCTCGTCCTCTTCGTCACTGACAGACACTTCAGGTACGATATAGTTCGACGATCCGTGCTTCAAGCTGTCGCGGTCGACCATAATTAGGTTCGTCTGCGCCCGTTTATTATCTCGTGCCCGTTGCTCAACCATTCAATGATAGCTTTCTATTATCGACTCATCCGCTCGTCTGTTGAGCGCTCCTTGGTCCCTAGGTAGGTTCACCATACCCTGTCGGTCATAAGCTAATTCACCGTGGTCTATTAACTCTAGCACGCGGGGACAATCGCTTAGGTGATGGTCATGGCTGTTACACCCAAAGCATTTAAAGGGTGGGCGGGTATTAGGTAGACTTCTATTCCTACCATTAGTAGGCCTTTGTAGTACTTCTCTTGTAGTAGTATTATTATTCTGTATACTACTTGAGGGTTCCTTGAATGTAACAGACTTTAACCTAGGTTTTTCCAGGATGTCTGCTATCAAAGGTTCCACCTTAAGGGCCTTGATGTAAGCTCTTGCATATGCTGGATCATCCAGCTTAAGTTTACTCATACGATCTATGAGTGAATCTACATCATCTGAGGGCTTCTTGGGTTCTTTCTTCGGCTCAGGCTTCTTCTTTGCCTGTTTTTCAGGGGTCTTCTTTGATCCCTTGTCCTTGTGTTTCTTTGAGGATTTCTTCTTCTTCCTTCGGTGTTCATCGTCGCTAGATTCATCATCTGAACTTTCATCAGATGAATCGGTAGTAGAGTCAGAATCAGTGCTACTCTCCTCAGAGGAGCTCTCTGTGTCTGAGTCAGTTCCATCCTCATCGAACTTGTATCGATGTAGTAACTGGCTTACGACTCAACTAACTTCACTAATCTCGAAGGGCTTACTCATATCTACGCCAGTATTACCGGCAAGTAGATGTATTTGCACCTTCTCTCGCATGTACTTAGAAATTCCTTTCCAAAAGTAGGTGTGGTATTCTTCATCTTGAATCACCTTTGCAGCCTTCAGCCATTGCGCAACTACTGTAAACTTGCGCTGGTAGGCCTTCCATTGTGACATCTTGTCCAAGCTCTTCTTGGCATACTTCTGAGTGAGCTTCCTAAGGTCACTCTTTCTGTACCGAGCGTCTACTCGCTCAGCATCGTAGAGATGGAGGATCTTGGCTTTCATTCCATCCCAATCGTCTTTCTCGTATTCATCAAGGGATTCGATCAGACGTCCAACACTACTGCTACAGTAGTTGGTGATCCCTTCACATTTCTCTTGATCGGTAGTGATGTTGTACTGGGTGAGCAATCGCTCATATTGCCGTAAGAAGCGTCTGACTTTAGAGTAATGCCCTTTGAACTTGTCAGGGGCATCTCGGCTTCTGTGGCTGGGTAATGTAGTAGGTGCTGTAGTAGGTGCTGTTCCTGAGGTGCCTACCATGATTCGTAGTCTCTTGTTGTAAACTTAGAGGTAAGTTTGCGTATTCCCTATGGGACTTGTTGTAATGTATGCTTGCTGAAACCCCTCGCGGTGGGCTCCAGTTGTCTTCTTCTAGATAAGATCAGTAGAAACACTAAGAAACGCTTACCAGACAACCAATCTTATCTCCATGGATAGTAAACCTTTAGCGAGGTGAAGAGAGTACTCTTCCCTGGTCGAGTTGGTACTAGAAATAAGTATCAATCTCGTAGAAAGGGGTTGACTATCAGGTATGTGGTTTGTTCGTCAATCGTCAATGAGGTTGAGGGTGATTGGGGGTTCAGCAAAGCTGTTGAGGGTCTGGGTTTCAGTTGGGGTGGTATACGAGTTGTACAATGGATAGTTGGGGAAATGGTCTAGACAACTCTCAGGTTGCTAGAAGGGTACTCGGTAGTGACTAGGGTTACTTCCCTAAGATGCCAATTAGCTCCAGTCGATTAGGAATGCTCAATTGGGTAGGTAGCGTAAATATGCTTCACTTTCGCTTACTGATTCACACATGTCACTTAGTCACACAGAACAGCTTTTCCTAAACTGAATCTATTATGCACTAAGGAGTTGGCAATCAGCTTATATGTGCTCGAGTCGACCCTTTCCCAGGGTACTAATGAACTATTAGGTCTCCCTACTAGCTGGGGATCTATTCCCTTTAGTTGCTCGCTCTGGGGTTTTCTCCCTAAAGGTGTCCTAACTGTCCCTATCCTAAGGGATACAGTATACTCCTAACTTGGGTCTAAGTAGTTCTATTTATAGCGTGGGAAACTTCTCTACACAGCCTCTCTGTTTGTTTGTAGAGGGGTACTCTTGTGAGCACTCGTTGGTTGAGATTTACTCAAGTAGGAACCTTTTTCCTAAAAGAGGGAACCTGCCAAATGGGGCTGAATCGCGCTCCTTATATAGTAGTTTACATGTGGCTGTGCTACCTTCGGTTCCGAGGTGGCTGTGCCAAGATATGACTCATACTGACTCATATTGACTCACTTTGACTCAACCTGTCAGAAAATGACTTGCAATGAGCTAAAAATAGCCTTTGGCTTGGCAATGACTCATGCTGTGCAGGTCACATGATCATTTTGCTAGTCTAGGGGCAGTGCTTTGGCTAATCCTCATTTGACTCACTTTGACTCATATTGACTCATTATGACTCATGCTGTGCAAGGTCACATGATCTGAGTCAGGTGATTCGCAACTGAGGTCACATGCTCCAATCGCTTCTCTGACACTTGGCTAAGTACTCAAGGGTAAAAGAGATATTAAGAAAATGGTTTGCTAAGTAGTTGTAGGTAGTAATAAGAGTAGGTTGGAAGAAAACATTTTGTTTCTCCACAACCTGTGAATGAACAAATAAGGAAAAATAGGGATACATACTAGACACTATGCCCCATATGTCCCTCAATTAGCTAAGCATTTGGACCGTGGGAATATAGTAAAAACTCAAATCTCGGGTCAAATGTCTAACATCACATATACAATAACTATGTATCCGCATCCAAACAGTTTGGTGCAGGTCACCGCATGTCACCATATGAATGGAAAGGACTACAAGAGCATACTAGAATCATTGAAACCAGTACCTGATCTAGGCCCACTTCTCCATCTTCCCAGAGCAAGGGCTCTTTCACTAGTAAGCTATTGCTACTTGAACTTGAACTTACTGTGATGGACTAACGCACGTCTGGAAGATATTCGATTGGAATCTCTGTGGTCTGATCTCTGATGTTCACAAATTGAAGTGTCAAGCCTTGTTCGAATCTGGCCACATTCTAGGAGTGCCCAACTACTTTTCTGCAAAGGGGGAAGACCTTAGCAAAGAGCTGGAAACCATAGGTGCAGAACTTAGCTTGACCAGTGGTGAGTGAGAGCCCGTGAGGTAACAATTCTCCAGTTTGACAGTCTGTCGATTTTAGAAAGGTTTGATGATCAAGTGAGGCACCAACGTAGGCATAGTGGGATGATTGCACAGTACACTAAAGCATTAGTTCTCGCTGGGTGTTCTTTGGGTAATTGCACGTATTCAATCGGTTCATGTCAGATATCATGAACAGAGGAGGTATTGGGGCTCCCCAGATGGAAATCAATGCAGCAGGGGACCCTGAGAAAGACAAGGTGATTGCACGGTGCTTAGCCTCACTCCCTTGCTGCCCCCAATGCCTCATTCATCTCCTCGCAAAACGAAGTGAGGAAAGGCAGAAGTGAAACCGGGGACAAGTGCCTTGACAGACGTGAAATAGGTAATGTTTTTGTTGCATTTCTGCTGAGATTGTCCCCAACAATGAATTCTGTACACAATTAGAAGTGGTCCATTGTACCCATTGGGTTACCAGAAGAAATATGTCACACTCCATGGCATGAAGTGTTACGAGAAGGCATTCATCGCATTGAAACACGCGTTCCGGAAGATCGAGAGTTTCAGCAATCCGGAGATCTGTGGTAACTATCTGCCAAACTCGCCTCCATGTCAGAAATTAATCAAGTTCTGCAGAGCTGCACAAGAACTACTTTGGGATGGTCATGGAAACCAATAATGTAATAAAAGCGATTTTCGATGTGTCTCCATTCATGCTGATCCGTGGAAAGGACAATCACCTTTATGACCAGGAAGAGCGAAGGCAAAGGTTCAAAGGGGATCCAACCTTTTATGAACTGGTCTCACTGGCATCCATGATGCCAGATGCAGTGTCTTCTTTCTAGATAAGATTAGTAGAAAACGCTTAAGAAAACACTTACCAGACAACTAAATCTTATCTCCATGGATAGTAAACCTGTAGTGAGGTGAAGAGGAAACTCTTTCCTGGCTGAGTTGATACTAGAAACAAGTATCAATCTTGTAGAAAGGGGTTGACTATCAGGCATGTGGTTTGTTCGTCAATCGTCAACGAGGTTGAGGGTGATTGGGATTCAGCAATTTGTTGAGGGTCTGGTTTTTAGAGGTGATGTATGAATTGTACAAGGGATAGTTGGGGGAATAGTCTAGACAACTCTTGGGTTGCTAGAAAGGGGATACTCTGTAGCAACTAGGGTTACTTTCCTAAGATGCGCTCTTAAAGACTTCCAATTAGCTCCAGTTGATATGGGGTGCTCAATTGGGTAGGTAGTGTAAATATGCTTCACTTTCACTTACTGATTTACACACGTCTCTTAGATACACAGAACAGTCTTTCCTAAACTAAATCTATTATGCACTAAGGAGTTGGCAATCAGCTTAAATGTGCTCGACTAGAACCCCTTTCCCAGGGTACTAATGAACTATTAGGTCTCCCTACTAGCTGGGGATCTATTCCCTTTAGTTGCCCACTCTGGGGTTTTCTCCCTAAAGGTATCCTAACTGTCCCTATCCTAAGGGATACAGTATACTCCTAACTTGGGTCTAAGTAGTTCTATTTATAGCGTGGGAAACTTCTCTACACAGCCTCACTGTTTGTTTGTAGAGGGGTGCACTTGTGAACACTCATTGGTTGAGATTTACTCAAGTAGGAACCTTTTTCCTAAAAGAGGGAACCTGCCAAATGGGGCTGAATCGCGCTCCTTATATAGTAGTTTACATGTGGCTGTGCTACCTTCGGTTCCGAGGTGGCTGTGCCAAAATATGACTCATACTGACTCATACTGACTCACTTTGACTCAACTTGTCAGAAAATGACTTGCAATGAGCTAAAAATAGCCTTTGGCTTGGCAATGACTCATGCTGACTCACTATGACTCATGCTGTGCAGGTCACATGATCATTCTGCTAGTCTAGGGGCAGTGCTTTGATTAGTCCTCATTTGACTCACTTTGACTCATATTGACTCATTATGACTCATGCTGTGTAAGGTCACATGATCTGAGTCAGGTGATTCTCAACTGAGGTCACATGCTCCAATTGCTTCTCTGACACTTGGCTAAGTACTTAAGGGTAAAAGAGATATTAAGAAAATGGTTGGTTATGTACTAGTAGGTAGTAATAAAAGTATGTTGAGAGATCATTTTTTTTCTCCACAACCTGTGAATGAACAAATAAGGAAAAATAGGGGTACATACTAGACACTATGGTCCATATGTCCCTCAATTAGCTAAGCATTTGGACCGTGGGAATAAGGTGAAAACTGAAATCTCGGGTCAAATGTCTAGCATCACATATACATTAACTATGTATGTATCTGCATCCAAACATTTTGGTGCAGGTCAGTGGGCAATATCAAGGTAGTTGTGGAACACTATTTCCTCTTCATCATGCTTTCTCATATGTGGAAAGAGCACGAACTGCCATTTGACAGCGTTTTTGGACACCCAGTCTATGGTCTTGGGAGCGAGAATGTGTGCCAGTTTCGTAGAACCATTCAGGGTGACTACATGCTGCATCGATAAAAAGGGTAGGAGTGTATACCAGGAATCAATCCACTCTATGTACAAGTGGTACAACAATTCAGCACTTGCG